>LM523158.1:759351-840016 GCA_000941615.1 Parastrongyloides trichosuri | reverse complement strand
TAATTAGTTTTATAATAGCTTCTTTACTTGGAAAGCGAACATTATTCCAATGAAAATATTGACTTAAATTTATATTGTTGCTTTATATTCCCTCTAATTTATCCTTAGTTTTTTTTTAATATTTGAAAATGTCTACGTTGGAAGAAAAAATATTAAATGGTCCTACAATCAATTATTGTAGTTCGTCTGAAGATGAAGGTGGAAATGATTTTGAAAGGCAAGGTGAATGTTTAGACACTCCAACCCAAGCTTCAGGATATGGTATATCAAAGAATACTGGACCAAAAGGAGTTAAACAGGATTATTATGAACATTTACAGTTGAAGAAAGATGAAGAAAAAATTAAACACGATATTTTAATTGCTGAGGCTAAAAAATTTAATATATCTTCATCACAAAATTGTGAAAGCGAATCTGAAGATGAACTTATAAAAATGAGAATGAAACGTTTGGAAGAGATGAAAAAAAGAACCAGAAGTTTAGTTAAAAATTTAGAAACAGCAGATGATTATTTGAATACAATTGAAAATTCTCGAAATTGTCTTAGTATTATTCATATTTATAAAAAAAATTGTGATATTTGTGAAGATCTTGACACAGCATTAATAACCCTTTCAACTCAATTTCCTTCTCATAAATTCTTTCGTATAGAATCATATATTCTTCCAACTTCTGAAAAATTTAAATTAAATGCTTCCCCAACAATTCAAATTTATTACAATGAAAGCTTAGTTGGTAATTTTATAAGATTTGATAACAACTTTAATGATGATATTACACCTGAAAAAATTGTATTATTTTTAAAGAAACATGATATTTTATTAAGTACCAATATTGAAGCTGATGATGATTACTAAATTAATTTTCTTTTCTTTCATTCTTAAAGAGTTAGAGCTCATTTTATATATTTAATTATAAATATTTATTCTTATTATTTAATTTATTAGATGGAAATTCTTCACAAGGATAAGGAAAGCGATAAACCTTTGGCTGTTATACTTGCTGCTCGCTGGTCAACAGAATGCCACGTTTTATTTATTCATAGTTTGTTAGTTAATTGAATTTTGATAGATAACATTACATTTTTAGATGTGTTGATAGATTTTTTAGATTAACTGAAGAATTAAATGTTGAACCTGATAGTTTGGCTGAGTATTTATTACCATCAAAATCTAATAGGCAGTCACCATATGAAGCTAAAGCTGAGAGTGTTTTATTTGTTGGTTATCCTTATTTAATATCAAATTCAAATATATGTATTGGTATAACATGGGTATTAGATGGTGATGTTGATAAAAATTTTATTCATTCATATCAACAATTAAGTAGCCGTTTATCTCAAGCTGTTATAATTGAGGAGAATAGAAAGATAATGTTACAGAAAGAAATTGATGATATGATTTCAGCTACACCAAAATACAATGAAGAATGGCATAAAAATAATTTCCAAATATATTTTAATGAATCAATTTTGAAAATGAGTAATCTAGCTCAAACATTAAAAGATGTATATCATCAAATATGGGATACAGGACTTGTCCATACATTTATTAATAATAATGTTGAATTAGGGTTTATTTTAGCTCAAAGTATACCGGAATTTACTCTGAATGTGCCTAATATTATTTCAAAAGATATATCAGAGGTTATGAAAAAAATCAGACCTTATCATACAGTTGTTTTAATGAAAGACATAATTCCTTCACCAGATTCCAGTCCATTATATGATCAATTAGTTAAACATTTTAGTCCAGAAAAAAGTTTTAGTAATGTATCTGTTGAAACAGGTATTTCAATTGGACAAATTTTCCTTACAATAAGAAATTTATTAACATGGGTTCCTTGTTCAATAATATATCCAATTTGTATGTCTAATGTATATACATCAGCACTTCATCTTAATCATAGTGAAAGCCTTCTTAAGGATATTACAAGACAATTCAAAGGTGCCAATATTTTAAAAATTATTGCATTCTTTTCACCTCCATGTACATTGAAAGATTTTTTATCCAATTGCCCTAATGAAAATTCAGGAAATTATGATTTAAAAAATTTATTTATTTGCCTCCTAAAATATCGTTTTGTTATTCAAGTTCATAATTACTTTACAATAACAATGCCTTTCTCTGACAAAAAGCCATCACCACCTCAAGATACAGAGTTTTACAAGACTCTTTTAACATATGTTACAGAAAAAAACCCTCTTCCAAAAGAATACATTCCTTATATTATGGATATTGTTTTGAAATTGAAAGAGGAACAAAATTACAATACAAAAACAATAATTGAAACATTGGAATTATTTTTCAATATCTGTAAAATTCTCGAAGAAACTGAACATTTGGAAGGTATAATATTTAGATCAGGAATGCAAAGAGGAATGGTTTTAAAGATTTTAGATGTTTTTAAAGATATTATATCCTCTTATTATACTACAAATCTTATTCCATAAGTAATTTATATTAATAATATGTATATATATATATCTTTAATTGTACTAAACATTTTGATATGACAAATATGATTAAGATATTTAACCTCTGATCTGTTTACAATTCTAAAGCACCCAAAAAAGAAAGTATAGTTAAATATATAAATAAGAGTAGGAAACAATTTGATAAAGCATATCAATATTTTAAAGACTTTATATATATCATTTAAATCTTTGTAATTTATTTTATAATGTATTTCTATATTTTATTTTCCTTATCTTTTAACGTTATCAATTCTATTGAACTTGGAGGTATTTTATGTAGTCAACCTAAAAATTATGGATATAAATGTGGGAAATTTAAACCTCATATAGCATATTATTTTGATATAAATTTTTTGAAATGTTTAAAATTTGAGTTTAGAGGTTGTGGTGGAAACCAAAATCGTTTTGGTACTCTGGATGAATGTAATAGTGGTTGTGGAGGTTTAACTTCATGTCGTAAGGGATTACCTTTAATGGATTTTGCTGGAAATATTAAACATTGTGATAATATTAATGTTAAATGCCCTTACGGTTATGAATGTGTTGGATTGGGATCTCAGTCTGTTTGTTGTAAAGAAAAAGAAAATATATGTTCTTTAGGTGTTGAGCCAGGTAAACCATGTAATATGTTACCAGAAACAAGATTTTTTTTTGATAGTTCTGCTAATATATGTAGATCATTTATATATTTAGGTTGTGGAAATAATGAAAATAATTTCTATTCAAAGGGAGAGTGTATGAAATATTGTCAAACAGAGGTTAGTTGTTTGAAAGGTGAACCTTATCCTGATCGATTTTCACCATCAAGAAGTTTAAGGTGTAAAAAGAATAGTGATTGTCCAAATAATTATCAATGTTACGGTAAATCGGAAGAAAATAAAGCTTGTTGTCCAACAATTGAGAATGTATGTACAAATAAATATATTACAGATTTTTCATGTGTTGCTAAACATGACATAAAAAAAGTATGGACATTTGATTACAAAATAGGTATATGTATTCAAAAGAATGATATTTCATGTCTTGATCAAATAAATTCCTTTGCAAATCTTGAACAATGTGTTGATTATTGTATAGGAGTATGTCCTAATGGTATGCAAACTCATATAAACTGGTTAACAAATCAACCACAATTATGTAACTTTGAAAAACAAATGGGATGTCCTATAGGGTTTGAATGTATGAAAACAAGTAATATTACAGCCATTTGTTGTAAAACACCACCAAGTTGCATGGTAAATGATAATATTTCTTTTTTTTATCCAATGAATAATGAACCTATACGATGTAATCCGAAGGTTCTACAATCTTGTCCATCTGGTTATCAATGTCAAGAAGCTAAAAATAAAGAATATATATGTTGTAAACCTAAAATTGAATGTCCATTTGGAATGGAAGTATTAAAAGATTCAAAAAATGAAGTTAAATTATGTACACCTGGTCTTCTGGGATCATGCCCTAATGATAGAGAATTTTTGTGTCTAAAAGCATCTCAAACAAATATAAATGTATGTTGTAAGACAAAAAAAATGTGCGTTAGTCCTTATGTCAATATTCATACACAAAAACCAATAAAATGTTATCCTGGAGAAAGTAAATGTCCTGATGGAACAAATTGTTTAGAAGCAAAAAATTTACATATAGATAATTTTACTATGATTAATATTAATATTACAAGATTATTTTATTGTTGTTATGATATGAATGTATATACTTGTCCTGATAATGAAAACCCTATAATGAATACTATGACAGGACTTCCAGAAGAATGTAATCCATTATCAACAATAGCATGTCCATACGAATATGAATGTAAGGCTTTATTAGATAATTCATATGCATGTTGCCCTACACCAAAGAAATCAATTTGTCGTGAAGCTACCTTAAATCCTGTCACTGGAAATCCTATATCATGTACCGGTTTAGATGATAAATTAAGCTGTTTATTAACAAATTCTATTTGTAAGATAACAAACAATAACAATTATTATTGTTGTAGAAAATAATATGTGTAGTAATTTATATTTTAATTAGTAACATTCTTGGATCCAATTGCATCTTGGTAATTTTTTAACTCTGGAAGACTATAGTTAAAAAGTTTAAAGTCAGAAAAATATATCCTAGAAAGCATATCTTTTATATAATCATTATCTTCAAGTTGTTTTTTATACAAGTTTCTTTCTTTTGTATCAACTGTTGTATGTGGAACTTTATTTGAAAATTGTTTTTTAATAAAATTAATTTTTCCACTCGAAACATTGTGCTTTTTAAGATACTCTAAAATTTCATTATAAAATTTGGTCGTTTCATCTTTATCAGAAGAATATTTAATGATTGTATATTTATTATAATACTTTGTAACTTGACACATCCTATAAATAATAATTATTTTGCATAAATTTACATACCAACTTTGTGGATAAAAATGATTCATTAAGTGGAGACTTGCCCATTCATCTGTTTTTACTGTTGTTACAATATCATCATATAATCTTTCTACAAAACATATCATATCATTTTTACAACCAAAACATTCATTGTCTTTTGTATTATTAGCACAAAAATGGACATAACCTGAGAGAAATCTTTCAATTGGATCACGAACAACTAACAAGTGATTCCAATCTTCAATAAAATTTTCCAAAATGGGACTTTTAATATGAGAACTAAATTTTTTAGAAACTTTTAAAAAACTATTTCCTTCATTTTTTCTAATACAGCTCCGTTTATTCCACTTTTCATAAGCAAAGGAACGATGATAATTTTTATATTTTTTTGAATTAAAAAGATAACAAATCATTGCTATTAACATAGTTGAAAAATTTTTTCCAATAACACAAACATTTAATTTATATTTTGGTGCAACAACATACGTTCCCCAATTTCTATCTTTCAATGGTACACAAATATATTCTTGTTTAACTTCATCACAATTTGTTACAGTTTTATTATCAATAGTTTTTATAAAAAATTGATATCGATGTGGTAGTGTATTCCTTTGATTTTGTGATTTGGTTATCCCATACAAAATCATTGATACTAATAAAATATAAACAAATGAATTCTTAACTAATAATAAATAAATCATTATAATTTAAAGTAAATATGTGTATAGATTTTATAATATTACTAAATAAAAAGTATTGAATTTTGTTAAAAACAAAAATAAATTATATATTTTTTATTTTGAACCATATATTCAATGACATATTTTTTTAAATGTTTTCTTGTTTTTTGTTAGGAAAAGAAAAGTTAAAATTAATAAAATCTTCATAATAAATTCTTGTCAACAAATCAATTAAATTGGAATTATTATAAATAACCTCTGAAATGGCAATTTGTTCTTTCAATCCTTGTGTTGAATGAAAACTTTTCTTTTTATTAATTTCATCAGATATATAATTTAATTGTCTCTCTGGAATATTTTGTTCTTTAAATAAATATATTAATTCATTATAAAATGTACTAATGTTATTATTTTTGTAAATAATTAATTTATAGTATTTTTGATATGGAATATATTGACAATGCCTAAATAAAATTTTATTATTATTCATTCAATAGAAATCTTACCAACTTTGAGGAAAAAAATGATATCTCAAATGATTATCAACATATTTTTTTGTTTTGTTTAAAACCATAAATAATTCATTATATAATTTATAAACAAAACAATCAATATTTCCATCGCAATCAAAACATGTTCTTCTCGATATTTGAGAATCTTTTCCAGTAATACATATATGAGTAAATCCACTAATAAATCTTTCTATTGGATGCCTTACAATAATAAAATGTTTCCATTTTTTAAGAAAATAATTTCTTTTGTTATTAGAATACTTTTTAATTAATTGACGGAATGATATTCCTTGATTTTCTTTTTTACAAGCATGATTATTAAAATAGTCCTCATTTAAATGTGAATATTTGGATAAAAATTTTTTTGAATCAAAAAGATAGCAAAATATAGAAACAAGCATTGAACTAAAATTTTTACCTAATACACATGTATGCAATTTGTATTTAGGAATAACATAATTCGCACCTATATTGCGAATTATTGTAGAAACACAAGGTTTTTCTTTCACAGTACAAATAGAAAATTCATTATCATTTTTATCAGCTAAATATATTGAAAGGTTATTTAAAAAAATTATTATGATATATGTATATGATCTACAACGAGATAATATATACATGTTATAAATAAAAAAAATATATCATTTTTTAATACTTTATATAAAAATGATTTTTATATAACCTAAATCTTCTATTACAATAATTAGAATATTTTATTATAAAAAAGATCAAATTTTACTTAATACCATAATAAATCTTTTATTTAAACACCTCATCAAATCACACATGTTGACTTTTTCCTCTGCACCTGTACTTAAAATAATTACATAATAATTACTTCCTTCCTATCCAATTACACATTGCATTTGTTGTCACTCTCAGTATGACATTTTTTTACACATTATATTTAACTGTAAATGTTACAATTACATAATATAAAAATTATTTTTTTTTTATTATAATATCCGTTTACGATACATAAAATATAATATAAGTCTCCTTTTTCTTTATATAAAAATAAAGAAAAACTAATTTTATTCAACACTCAAATTTGGCAAGAATTATTCTTTTATCATTAATTTTTTAAAGTAAATAATTTGTTAAAGCGCAATAAAAAGCATCAACATCTCCACTATTTTTTATCTTCCAGAAAGGAATATTTTCTTTCTTTGAAACTTCTCCACTTTCTCCATTAGCACTAATCACTACATATGAACATTTCTTTCCAAATTTATTTTGTATTCTATCCAATGCTGATTCTCTAGAACTTTTTACAATACTGTAAACATTCTCAATTGGTATATAAGAAGCAATATCTATGACAAGCATTTTAGCTAGACTACTAGAAAGATTGTCATTTGTAATGATAACATTTGTATAATTTTCTGTTGTATTTTGTTGTTCAGTTATTAAACGTAAACATCTTCTAAAACGTTCCATCCAATTATCAGTCATTGTTTCAATAGATGATAATGTATCAGAAATTTCTTTTCCAGAAACTGAGATTGTTGAATTTTCAAATAAAGTCGAAATATTTGTTTTATATTGATTGTATGTCTCTTTTATCTGTTGATAACGAGCAGAAAGTTTTCTAACCCAATCAACACCATTTCTTGATGAAATTGAACTTAATGGTGTTGTTGATGGATTATTCGAATCATTGGATTGATATCCAAGATCCTGAATTGTTTCCTCATAATTGGTATCCTCAATATTCATTTGTTCACAATCCTCATTACTTTCTACTCTAAATCCATTAGCAACAATTTGTTCAACCACAGATCTTAAACTTTTAGCTATTGGAGATGAAAGATCTGTAAATAAAGCAGGAATAACAAATATATCCTCTAATTCCCAGATAAATACTCTAGTAAAATTTAATTCTAACAAAGGATTAATACTGTTTTTCTTCTTTTTGGAAATTTTAGATTTTTTTGATTCTGTTGAACTATTTGTTGATTTTAAAGAAGCCGAAAAGGGGCTTAATTGACCAGTTGATGAAGGTGTAACAGATCCATTAACAGCAACAGCTGCCACACCGTCCATCATTGCTGCCGTTAATCCTGTATAATTAGTTAATGAATTTGGGGATACAGAAGTTAATCCTGCTCCATAGTAACCATTTCTTGAATTATAATATTGAGCTGAAACACCGGCAGCAGCTGCAGTTGCATATGAATAATCAAAACCAGTTGGATATGTTCCTGATCCAGGATAATATGTTTGACCACTAGTAGCAAAATAATTAGCAAATGGTGTTCCACTACCAACAGCATTCCTTAAATTATTATTTGTTGAAGTATTATAATTTGAGGATGAGAATGCTGTATTGTATGGATTATAATTAGATGAATTATAACTATTTGCATAATATGTAGATGGATTTAGCATCCTTGGATCATACCCAACAGCAAGTGCAGCATCTTGCATTGTTGTAAGTGGGTTCGTTGATTGTGATGTAGATACTGCAGGCATATTAGCAATATTTGACTCAATTTTTGTAGTTGAAGGTGAAATATTAGTAATATTATTTGTTGAAATGTTAGAAGTAAATGCAATAGGATTTAAAACACTCCAAACTCCTGTTGTTGTACTAGATATGGAAGAATTAGTTATATTATTTGTAGACTGGAGGCTTAAATAAAAAAGGTTATACAAAATAGAAATTAATCAACAGAATTATGATGACTTTGTTAGTGGGCGTATTTTAATTATACTCAAGTGGACTTAACAAGGGATGATAGTTTTAGTGTTAGAGAAGAGCAAATATATTATGGTAATAAGGATTTTAGCAGATACTTGATGATTGTATCTGTAACAGATATCTATTTTTTTTTTTACTTACCTGTTATTTTCACCAGATAAAGGGAATGTTGACGATTTTGCCTAAAACAGAAAAATTAATTCATGATAATGTTATATAGAGTTATTGTAACGAGAAATTATTTAATAATATTAGCATAACTTTTTATATCAATAAAAGGAATATTGTAAAATAGTGACCTTAACAACAACTTTTACAGATGTTTCCAAACATGTAAATGTTTACTTTGTTAGTCCATATGCCAAAGTGAGTTAATGGAACTCACCATTAGCTTCTGGCTTTATTTGCTTAACATGAAGACAATTGTAAAGCTAAAACACATGAGGAAGAAACAAGATTTAGATGTAACTAACCAGTTCAAAAAGCTTTTTTCTTTAAAAGCAATTAGGCATCTAGTTACGATCAAATTTCTCCTTCAGTTTACGCAATATGTCTACTGTGGAAATAACTTTATGTAATTAACTAATTGCAATAAAAAAGAAAGAATCATTTTACATTAAAGATGTTGAAAGATTTACATAATTGGTGATAGAACAGATTTATAGTTAAAAATAAATAATTATACAAATGTTAGGGTTAAAAGGAAGATTCGTGCTGAGTAGGACTAACACTTTTATAAGGTGAGAAAAACAATAACTACAAACAAGGGTAAATATTTGACTTTTTATTTCCTACCGTGCTAACATCTTTCAATTGCATATAAGAGAGCTATGAGTGGATATTATAAAGTAAATGTAGAAAATATATATATATCTATGATTTTTTAAATTGATAAATATCGATATATTAAAATATATTAATAGTTATCATACGTACCTGAGAAGATGAGCATGATGTTGATGAATTATCCAACTGAAGCATTTTTATATAATAGTCAATATAAATCTTTTATTAAATTGATAATAAATAAAGAAAAGAAAAGGATAAAATTGAATAGATTTTTAGATTTAGTTGTTGAATCACACATACAACCAATATCTCAGACAACACAGAAGCTTATAAGAATTAATAAAATATAGCTTGTGGTAAGAGAAAGAAGTAAAGATAAAGCTTTAAGGCTGTTACTTATGAGGAGGTACAATATATGTGTATAAATAGACTACTGTATGTTCTCCCATTCTTTTGGCTATGGAAAGCGGTTCAAGGGTGAAGAGAGGCCGTTGAGTGGTTTGAGTTAATGGGATGTTTTATGAAGGCTTTGAGGATAAACATATCAAGTTTCAACTCGAATATTCAACATCGATTGCCTTTGAGTGGTTAGACAGAAGGAATGACTTGATAAACACTATAGTGACAGTCAAATTGATAAAAAAAAAAAACTTCATAGGGGTTGAATTTCAAATAAACAAATGTAGAATAAAAAAACTTTTAAATTTAAAAGAATTTAATGAGTTAAAAAAAGAATTATAATCATATAAAGCTATAATTTTATTTAAACATTTAAACATCATTAAATAGTAAACATTAAATTAGCAATAAACTATTTTTTTTTTTATATTAGTATGTAAAATTTGTTTAATAAAATGTTATAAATCAAAGTAAGTATTGTTACCAAACAAAGTTTAAGAACTTTTTTGTATACTCGTAAGTCAAAAAAAGACAACCGCTGGCTGAAAATGATCTTATTATTGTCGGCAGTAATCCTGTGTAAAGACCTTTTACTCCGTAATTCTTTAAAGTATTTTTAAATGTTTTAAAAAATGAATTATTTCCTTGTACTTGCATTTTACTTTTTATTACATCAAATGGAAAAACTAAACACCATAGGGTAACTCCAGCTATTGAACCTGATAATGCTGTATATGCTATACTAAGATCATCTTTGGATTGACCTTCTTTACTTAACATATATCTACATGTTTCATATGCTCCAAAAAATACAAAATATCCTGGAACTTCTCGAGCTAATGTTGGTGTGACACCAATAAAGAAACTTTTAAAACCATTTTCTTTCCAAAGTTCTAAGCACACTGATAGTGCTGTCCTAAATATATTTATAAAGAAATAAAATGTTTTAACAAATACCTCTTTATATTTGGATTTATCTCTTTAGCGGCTTGTAATCGACACTTTACAAGTTCAGTAGGACATAGTGCTAAACCTGCAAATATTGCCGCAAATGCACCAGAACTAGCATTTTCAATTGGTGTTAAAGAACAAACATCATCTTTATTTCTCACCTTTGCTACTAACTTTTGACAATAACCGTATGCTGTAAATAACACTGCATTCTCGGCAATATTAGCAACCAATGCAGGAACGGTTCCAGCATAAAGACCTTTAATTCCACTATTTTTATATGTATCTTTAAAACATTTTCTCCAATCATTGTATAATTTAGGAAATGCTTGCATTTTTACTTTTACTGTATCTAAAGGCTGCCCTGAATATACATTTGCAATACCACCTTAAATTAAAATAGTTTTAATTTTAAAATATTTTTTACAAACCCATTGTTCCTGAAAGTAAGTCAATTGCTCCATCTTTAAAATGATTAATTTCCTTTCCAGCCATTTCTAAAATAATTAATAAGAATACAATTTTTTATTTTTAAAAAATATAAATAATTAAATGAATAGTCATTTAAGGTTAAATTACCTTTGAAAGTTTAAATAATTATGCATAATTAATTTTATTAGTTACTATATATAAAAAAATCTATTAAAATATGTACTATATTATAATCACCAAACAGACTTTCGACATAAGACGTGACAAAATTGCAGTAAAAATAAATCTATAGGATAATAACTACACATTATAAAAAATTAAAAAATAAAAATAAATAGGATTATAAAAACTGAAAGGATAAATATTAATTTAAAAGTTTCTTTTGTATTATTTCATATTTCATCATTCGACGAATTTTTGGTATGTCTTTCTGAGTAAATGTAAAATCTTTTTCACGTGATGTATATTCAGCAAACATACATGAGAAAATACCGCAATCATAATCATTTTCTTGTTCAGGAATATCCTAATAATAATACTTATCAATCAATTTATATTTTATTTACCTGTGCATGATAACCGATCCATTTATCAATATCAATATCTTCATTTAATTTGTCAGCTGCTTCGTCCTTTATATACTTTTTTAAAGATCTTATAACCTTTAAATTCTTACCGAACATTGAATCATAATATCTTATTTCTTTCTTAAATATATCAATAATTGCTAGACACCAATGGTTGTCATCTACATTTATCGGAACAAATACGTACTTCATATCGAAAATATTGACACCGCGTGTATACCTACTGACTAATTTAAATCCCTTTTTAGGATCAATTAAACTTTTATAAAAATATGTGTTAAAAGCGTAAACTTTTGGATATTTTAATGATTTTTTAGACCTTTCTACAATTAATTCAAGATAAAAATTAAAAATTGTATCATTTATCCAATTTTTATTATCCAAAAGTTTTATATCACTCTGTCTTATATCCATTCTAAAACCACTCACAAGAATTTGACTTTCTTCTGCAAAATATATCTTTTTTAATACTTGTCCCATATCTTTTGGTAACGTTACAGAATCTAAGATATTAATTTTGAACTTAAAATTCACCTTGAGCATTAAAAAAACTTATAAATGAAAAAATATGTACGATGGGTATTAAACCAAGGAAATTCTCAATGTAATACATGAAAAAAAATATAGAACATACTTTTTACATGTGAAATTAAAAAAAAAATTAAATAATAGAGCTTAATACAAGATATCGAAGAAGAGATTAGAAAGAGATCAAAATTAATTCACTAGATCTTTGTTCATTATTTCATACTTCATCTGTTGACGAAAAAATGGCATGTCTTTTTGTGTAAATTCAAAGTCTCTTTCACGTGATGTATATTCAGCAAACATACATGAAAAAACTCCGCAATCATAACCATTTTGTTGCTCAGGGATGTCCTAAAATATAGTTTTATTACGTAATTAATTTATAATTACCTGTGCATGGATTGCAGTCCATTCATTAAGATCAATATTTAATTTTAACTTATCATCTGCCTCCGTTTTTATATATTCCTTTAATGATTGTAAAGCATTCTCATTCTTACCAAACATTGAATCATAATACCTTATCTCCTTCTTTGTCATGTCAATAATAGCTATACACCAATGGACATCACTTAAATTTATTGGAACAAATACATATTTCATATCAAAAATATTAATTTTTCTTGTAAATCTACCAACAATTTTAAATCCTTTGTTAGGATCAACCAAACTTTTATAAAAAAAAGTATTAAATGCATACACTTTTGGATATTTAGAACTATTCTTAGCTCTATCCATTATTAATTCAAGATAAAAGTTAATTATTGTGTCATTTAACCAATTTCTATCATCCAATAATTTCAAATCTCTTTTACATACATCTATTCTAAAAGCCTTAACCAAAACTTGATTATCTCCTACACAATCATCAATCCTTGACAATACTTCTTCTATATCTTTTGGTAATTTCTTATAATCAGATTCAATAACTCTTAACTTAGTAAAATTTCTTTTTGGGGTCACAATATTGTGTAATGTAAGACTTTTTTTGAAATCATCTGCTTGATAATCAACCACTTCTTCTAAAAGTTTTATTTTCTTCTTAAATTCAATTCTCTTTTCATCTTCATTAAAATTATAACTCCTTTTACGAGAACTTATAGATGCTGACTTTGGTGATGATATATGTGAATTTTCATCATATTCTGGAGTTTCTCTTATTGATAATGTTGTACTGTCAAACTTTTGAGACCTTTTACGTAGATCTTCCTGAGACTTTTTGAAAAATGGGAGTTTAATAAAATCTGAGTATCTTACTAGTTTTTTCATAGAATTTTCTAAAGAATCCAACTTTTCCATTACATTAATTTTTTTTGAATTTTTATAATTTGAACCGTTAGAAAAAGACCGCTCAGGAGTAATTTCTCCTGAAGAAATTGATATTGTTTCAATAGATGGCGCATATGGACTATTAATTTCTTTTTTAAAATCATTATCTGATGATGATGTGGATATTTTCGGTATGTTAATATTTTCATAATGTAATTCTCTGTTAACTGTTAATTCATCTCTCGATTCCTTTATAATTTCATTATAAATTTCTTTTGATTTAAAATCTATTGTATCTCTATTCTCCTTCTTCCGAAAAACAAGGCTATTTAGCAATGAGGTTAATTTACTTTTATGAGAATTAAAGAGATTTCGAGAATTATATAATACACGAGAGTTTAAACTTAATGCATCGTTGCTATTTTTCTTTTTTGCTATTGAGGTACCCGTTTCTCCATTATTTTTTGGTTTATCACTAAAAATAAATTTCGTTGACAATTCTAAAAACACTAGAATAAAAATGTTATTTTAAAATATAATAAACCTACCTCGAAACATAATTTATAATTAAAGTGTCTATACAACTTCTTGATGATAAAATATATAGCGTTTATGAATCAAACAGCATGAACATTATTCCAATAGTAACTAGAAGAGATTTTAATGACTTTTTTTAAAAAATCAAGATGAAATTGGAGTTATGATGAAGAATGGAATGGTATCGGTCAAGTATAAATAAATTTTGTCAAAAGTGTTTTCTTGAAATTATAAACTGAAAATATTGATAGAAATCTTGCAACGCCTTTAAAAAATATTGGAATTGGAATTATGAGTAAACAGTCCATATTTTTTATTGTGTTAATAATATGATTTTTACGGATATTGGAATAATAAAAGTAAGTTTGTTAATTATAAGACAAATAATGGTATAAATTTAAGTTTCATAAAATTTACCTGCAACACAACCGATTTTCATCGGCTTCCGAAATTCTTGGTTCTATTCATGTTACATCTTCTCATGTCATATTCACAGGTGAATCTCATAAAAAGGAGATGTGGCTTTCAACTGGATTAATATCGAATATTGAGAAAAATGAGTTATCTTCCTCCAAGTATAAAATAACAATAAGTACAAAACATTTTTTGACATTAGTTTTTATTATATGTAAAGAAAAAGAATGTCAAGATTTGTATGATTCATTAATTCGAGCATCTATAATTAATAATATCAGTGAAGTATTCGCTTTTAGAAATATAAAACCAGAAATAAATGATAAGATTGGGGAATCAAATAATTTGTTATGCTGGAAAAGATTAGATTGGAAGCAAGAATTTAAGAGACAAAAAATATCAAGTCAATGGAAAAGGAGCAATTTTAATCATGATTTTGATAATTGTGATACATATCCAAGTGATTTATGGTTTCCATCAAAAGTTTCATTACAAGTATTAATTGGATCATCGAAATATAGAGCAAGATCACGATTACCTGTTTTAACATATTTTCATTCTCCTACCGAGGCAAGTATTGTTATATGTGCAAAATCTGTTCAAGGATACTCAGCTTCATGTATTGAAGATGAAGAATTAATTAAAGTTATATGTGAAACAAATGTTAATAAAAACCAACTTTATATTATAGATATACAAAATTATACAAATAACACAAAGCATAATGTAGAGAAAAGTGAAGAAGGTATTGTTTTAGAAATAAACTCTGATTTTGAAGAAATTACTAATGAACAGGAGGAAAATGATATAAGTACATATTCATTTGATATTGATAATATACATATTGTAAGGAATAGTTGTTCAAAATTAATTTTGGCAACTACATGTGAAGGAACGCATTCCGAATATTTAGATTTATTATGTGAATCGGAATGGCATAAGCATTTAAAAGCTATATTAGACTGTAGTATTTTTATAAAAAATTCGATTATAAAAGGAGTTTCATGCCTTGTTCAATGTACCAATGGTTGGGATCGTACAATTCAAACTGCAACATTGGCTCAATTAATGTTAGATCCTTTTTATAGGACACTAGAAGGATTTCAAGTATTAATAGAAAAGGATTGGTTAGGTTTTGGACATAAATTTAGTGATCGATGTGGTCATGTCACAGCTATAAATCAAGAAATGAAAATGGAAGTATCTCCTATTTTTACATTATTTTTAGATTGTACACATCAAATCATGAGGCAAAATCCAAGAGCTTTTGAATTTAATGAAAGATGGCTTATTGAAATTAACGAATATGTATATTCTTGTGAATTCGGAACATTTATTGGGAACTGCGAAAAGGATAGAAATGATTTAAAAGTGAACGAGACAACACCAAGTGTATGGAATTATTTTAAAGAACGAATTGATAATTATAAAAATCCTTTTTATGATAATTCAATTGACATTATTAAAAATATATCAACTCATCCTTCAGACTTAGACGTCTGGTCTTTACTTTATAATAGATATGATTCGGGAATACTTCCAAGAGAATCAATTGAAGAATTAATTTTATCTTTCAAAGACCAGATAAAAGCCGCCAAATTAGGAGTCAAACCGGCTTCTTATCAATCTATATTTAAGGCTCCTGTATGTTCAAATTATACTTGTGG
This sequence comes from Parastrongyloides trichosuri, assembly GCA_000941615.1. Lineage (NCBI taxonomy): Eukaryota > Metazoa > Nematoda > Chromadorea > Rhabditida > Strongyloididae > Parastrongyloides > Parastrongyloides trichosuri. The sequence goes on along the minus strand of LM523158.1, from coordinate 823,684 downwards.
TCTAGAATTCAATTGTCTTTTAGATAGAAGGATTCAATGTAATTATTGTGGTCTTATATATTGTAAGAGGTGTCTAAAGATGAAAAATTCTATAAATATATGTTTAACATGTTGGAGAAGAACATTAGATATGGAACAATCACAACAAGAATTAAATTTGTTAACCAATACTACTTAAAAAGTTATGATTTTAATATCATAACATTTAAAGACTGTTGATAAAGCTTTATATTATTTACCTAAAAGGTTCTTTTAAAATGTCTAATAAAAATAATCATCCAATTTTTTCTATATAAGAATAATTTTGCAATATAAGAAGTAGCCATAAGGTCATGTTGTATATATTTCTCCGCTATATGGCATCAAAAATTTATATGTGGTTGAGAACATCATCATCTATAGAGTATGTACATAAAGTAAGTTATAATTTTTATTATTAATTTATTAATTTTTTAGGATATTACTAAGACTAACGAAGATAGTATGGTTGATGAAACAAATTCTTGTACTAAAAACTATTCTTTATCGCTAAATGATCAGAATAAAGAAATGTTCTGTAGCGATGAAACTTTTTACGAAATATTTAATGATCCAGATATTAATACTATAAGGATTTCTGAGCCAGATGATGAGAATGGCTATGTAACAGCCAATGATGATAACGAAGATGGTTATATTTTAGATGATAATTGTATGTCTTTACGTAATGTCGAATCATCAGCCAAACATCATATTATTGATCATCGTATAAGAAAAGAAGAACTATCATCAGATTATTTAAATATTGATGATATTCCTATTGAATACAATATAAACAATGTTGAAGATGATATTCTAAATAGTGATTATATGGATGATAGTTATGATGCTGTATCTTTTGGATATACTTTCTCTTTAAGGACAAAGAATCATGTTAGTAGTAGCGAGGAGTATGATGGAGATGAAAGTTTTAGGAGTTTAAGAACCTCAAAAAATTCTGTTGCTTTTGTGGATTCATCATCAGAGTGGACATCATCCGATGAGGAGTATGGAGAAACCATTGGTTTTANTTGATTTTGAGAATATTGAACTTCGAGAAAGCCGCTTATTTATGGAATATCTTAATGATGACTTTTCTGGGATAAGACCGACTAATGTGGAAAACTTTTTTAACAAACTAAACTTCAACATCAAAGGGATGGTCCTAATGAATTTGTGTTACAAGATCTTTAATAAATATTGTTTTGGAAATCTTTTACCAGAGCATGTTGTAATTGAATGGGACAACCATTTGACGAAGGTATCTGGGACAACAAATCTCTTAAGTAATTCGATAATAGTAATTACTCTATCTCAAAAGATTTGTAATACACCATACCGTATTCGTGACACTATCCTCCATGAAATGTGTCATATTGCTTCATATATCATCGATGGAATCAATGATTATGAACATGGCGAATGTTTTGGGAAGTGGACCGAAATTTGTAGACGTGGTTTTCCAAAAATTCCACAAGTTAGTAAAAACCACAGTCACAAAAAAACAAGTAAATCAAAGGATGCTTGTGAGGAATGTAGTCAGGAGATTGTAGATATGGCTTTCTTGAAAATTTGTGATACTTGTAATAGTAACGTTCCATGTAAGTATCGTTATGAAGATACATATTATAAAATTATATGAACATATTTTTGATTTTGTAAATTTTTATTTGTCCTTATTTTTATATGTAAATGTATATAGTTATATTAAAAATTGTCATTAAATTAGTTCATATTTATTTCCAGTTAAATCTATCTTCCTTACTTATTATTGTTACAGAGATTGTATTAATGAATATCTTTCCAAAAAATTTATGACCTTATCAAATGCTCTAACACTTTGACTTTTTAGGTACGTATTCTTTTAAAAAAGGAGTAATTGTTATATTTATAAAACTATTATGACTAAATCATTCTTTATAACTGATCCATTCTCCTCCAAACATTATAATATTTGGGACAACACTCATATTGAAACTCCTGATAGAGTATCTGCTATATTGGAAGGTCTTCAAGAAACAAAATTGCACGATAAAGTTATTCATCTAGATCCCGTTGAAGCAAATTTGGAGGATATATATTTAAACCATCCTGAAAGTTTTGTAAGAGAATTTGAAAAGATATGTGAAACGAATGAGGAAAAGATGAAGGAATATTGTCAAGATCATGAAGATATATACATTAACAAATATTCTTATAAAGCTGCTATTAGATCAACTGGCTGCTGCTTAAAACTAATGGATGTCGTTTTAAAAAATCCGTATGTTTTATTTTTTTCTCGTATTAACTCAATTATTTTTTAGGGGTTCAAATGGTTTTGCTGCTGTTCGTCCACCAGGTCATCATGCGTATGGTGATTATCCTAATGGCTTTTGTTTTTTTAATAATGCTATTATTTGTGCAAAGAAGGCAAATAAAATAGGAGTGGAAAAAGTATTAGTAATAGATTGGGATGTTCATGCTGGTCAAGGATCACAATTTTCTATAGAAAATTCCAGTGGAATTAAATTAATTAACATACATCGTTATGAAAATGGTAAATTTTGGCCATATCATAAAGAAAATGGTTTGTCATCATTAAAAGAATCAAGTAATGTGATTAATATACCACTCAATAAAATAGGATTTGGCGATGGAGAATATTATGCTATTTTTCATAAGATAATTTTTCCATTTATTCTTGATTATCAACCTAATTTAATTATTGTATCGTGTGGTTTTGATGCATCCATTGGTGATCCTGAAGGTCAAATGAAAATTTCACCCCATGGTTATGGATTATTTACACGATTGTTATCTTCTACAAGCATACCGTTATGTGTATTTCTTGAAGGTGGATATTTTATTGATAGTGTCAAAGAATGTTCTGTGGAAGTAATAAGGGGACTTTTAATTAAACAACCATTTCAATATGTTAGTGGGGAACTTTTCAAAGATGAAGATCCAAATTTTAATTCATACTTGTATGGTATTATGAATAATAGTGATAATTTATTAATGAAAAGCATTTTATTACATTTAGAATACCTTTTTACACAAAATGGAAAGCAATTATCAACGGAAATTAATTTGAACGATTATGATAGTATAAGAAATGTACCAAAACCATATCCTATAGAAAATTTATATCCTCCATATGATGAAGAAACTAAAAAAAAATTTAAAAATGAATTGTATAATTCAATGATTTCTGGAAAATATAAATATGACACAAATTTTGTTGATATTCATTTTTATCATAACAAAATATCACTAAGCAATTCAAATAAGAATAAAATTACTATCTCTATAAGTTCTTATCAACAATGTGTATTTATTATTTGTTGTTTAATCTTACCAAATATTTGGAAAATAAGAATTGTCAACGATGAGATAAACTTGTATAAATGGATTGAATCTTTTGAAAAAATGCCAATTGTTATTAATAATCAACAATTTTTTGATCATATGAAAGAACTAGAAGAATATTTTAAATTAAAAATATGTTAGATGCTATGATTAAATTAAGAAATATCTATATCTTTTAAACTATTCAATAATTAATATACGTATATTTGTATATGTAATACAAACAAAATATATAATGTTTTACAACTATAATTATAAACTTTATATTTCTTTTATCCCTCACCATAGAACGTTTTTTCTTATGTACACACAAGTATACGGCAGAGAAAGTGCACCTGAATATGTTTCAAAAGATGTAACGAATTTATTTTTAATAATTTTTATGACAATTATTTTTAATTTTGTTATGTCAAATGGTACTATCTGCATTTATTTATTGATTTTGAAGTAATTTTAAGATTAAAACTTTTATATATATATATGTCTATTTCTTTCGATAATATATGTATCTATTTTAAATCTTCGTAAAAATATATAATTGCTTAAAAAATAACTTTCTCTGTTGATTAAAACTTTATATATTGCTTAATGTTGTTAACATAATTAAAATTATTATTATAAAAAAATGAAACTATACCTGTAATATAAGCATAAATATTTAAATAATATAAAATATTTTTATCTGTAACAAGTTACAATATATATCAAGTTAAGTCTTTATATAAACATCTGACATTGAAGAATAAAGAATAGTGAACATTTAGAATTACGTTTGGTTATATATTAGTTAATGTTAACAAATAATGTAGACAATTTATAGTAATGTTTAGTTTAAAATTTTTAACTTTATGGTTAGTAGAAAAGTTGTAAGAGATATTAATATTTTCCCCCATTTTAAAACCATTATTATTTGTTAAAAATATTTTTTTATTTCATATTTTTATTGTAAACAAATACTTTTACAAAGTAATTTTCTAATCATATAATATATGGAAAAAATTGATTCAACATAATATTTATTTGTTATTTATATAGTAACATTTTTCGGATGTGGCTTTATATATTCATTGTCATCATTATTTATAGGCTTTTTCATATAATTGTATTAAAGCGTTATCATTTATTTTGTCAAATTATTTGTTATTAATATTTAATTTTTAGATAATCTAACATTATAAAGGATTTCTTACTTATAAACCCATAAATACTTTTTCATTCAAAATGTTGTTTGGAAAAAAAAGTAAAGAAAAAGAATATAAAAAAGGGAAAAAAGCATTTTCATGTGTTGCCTTTAGAAATAAACCTGTTTTAGGTATTCCATTACATGAAGCAGTAAAAAGTAATAAAAGCCATGATGGAGTCCTTGTACCCGTTATAGTAAGATTATGTATTGATTACGTCAATGAGCATGGTCTTCATTCAGAGGGTATATACAGGATATCATGTCCAAAAACAAAATTAGATGAATTAGAAAAAATGGCTAATGAATATGGTTGGGTATATTTTGATGAAGCTAATGAGGCTGCAGGTTTATTAAAAAGATTTTTAAGACAATTACCGGAACATATACTAACAAACCAATACCTCAATGATTTTGATAGAATTTCTTCATGTATGTAAATCACTTTTTTTATCATAATTTTCATATTTTAGTATGTACCTGTGATTTTGCATCCCCATGTTGTTGTTCAGTAACAAAAATGCTCCGAGATTTGCTTAATAAAATTCCAAAAGAAAATTATTACTTGTTAGCTTATGTATTTTTGCATGCTCAAAGAGTAGTTATGATGTCTACAGAAAATAAGATGAATGTTCCAGCACTCGGTGTACTCCTTCAAGCAATACTAAATCTTCCCAGAAATACAGTTAGAATATTTTTGCTCAATGCTTCAAGTCTTTTAAATACAACAAATATAAAGGTAATTTTTATTAAATTTATTTATTAGTAGAACATAAAAATATATTAAATACTCTGAATTTTTAATCTATATCATATTTTTTAGACTGATTATTTATTTGAAGATGTAATACTAAAAAAGTAAGTTTATACTAAATATATATTATACATATACTTTAAATTTATTCAATTTGAAGTTTTGAGTCTCTTCTCCTTTCATTAACTTCTTCTATATCTCTTAACGAGACAGGATGATGTTGTACTTTTGTGGAGGTATTTGGTGATACAGCAGGATGTATTTTTTGATTTTTTAAATCATTTCGTACTTTCTTTACTACAATAATTCCTAAGGTAACAACTGTAAGGATTGCAAATATAACAATAAGAGCTCCTTGCCATGGAACCATACCAGAATTAGATTGTTGATTATCTTTGTTAACAGCATTAATATTATACATAGGTTTATCCTCATTATTATTATCTGTTATCGGTTTTGTTAATTCATCCGTTCCATTACCAGCAACGATTGTAATCTATAATTGTCATATTTATTATGTATATTTATAACTTACATCATCAATGTTAAATGCTGTAGTTGTATCAATTTCAGAAGTTGTAGTTGAGATTGTTGTAGTTGTAAAATCTTTTGATGGATCATATATTTCAAGTTTTTTAGAATTTAACTCCATTAATTTTTGTCTTTGAAGTTTTAAAGGTCTATCACATTGAGTATTATTTGATTCCTTAAGGAAAAATTCTGTTTTATATTTTGCAGAAATTTCATATTTTTTTGTAATAGCATCTTTAATTTCTCCAATTTTATCATTACATAACCATGGATTGTTAGCAATGTCAATTTCAGTTATTGCCTCCAATTTATTGATTATTAAAGGGTCCATAGAAGTTAATTTGTTTCCATTAAGATATAATTTCTTTAATGAAAATTCTTGCTGTAAAAATGCATCTTTATCTATTTTTTCAATTTTACAGTTTGATAAATCAACGACTTCAAGAGAAGCTAAATGTTCAAATAATTTGTTATCAATACTTTTTATACTAGTTGATGAAGCGTTGAATTTCTGTAACATTATCAAACCATCCAATGCATTTGAATCTATAGATTTTAATATCTTATTATCAGCAAGATTGAGTTCTTTTAAACTTTTTCCTAAATGTTCAAAACTTGATTTTTTTAATTCTTTTAATTCGTTGTATGATAAATCTAAAACAACCAACTTTTTCATGCCATTCCACATATTAGGTTTTAATGACTTTATGAAATTTCCAGCCAAAGATAAATGAGTTAAATTTGAAAAACTATTAAAAGCGTCTTCTGTTATATTTTCAATCAAATTAACTCTTAAATCGAGAATCTTTAAATTTTTAAGATTTTTAAAAGTTGTACTATTAATGGATGTTAAACTACAACCTGCCAAACTTAATTCCTCAAGATTTTGTAAATTATCAAACATTGTTTCATTTATTGATGTTAATCCATCAATCCCTGATAAATCTATAGCTTTTAAATTATTCATTTTTGAAATTTCTTTCATTAAACTTTTACTTGCGTGATTATGTTGTCCTATTTTTAATGTTTCTAATCTTATCAAACTACTTAGTGTATTAGGAGCTAAATCACTAATAAAGTTTCCTGCTAAATTAAGATATTCTAAAGACATAAAATTTTTAGAAAAATCATCGTTAGAAATATTTGATATTTTATTGTCGGAAATACTGAGTGATTTTAATCCACTTAGGTTAGATATTGACGTAGGAATTTTTTCTAAATTACAATTTTCTATAAAAATAGATTCTAAAACTTCTAAATTAGTAAAAGCTTTATCTAAATTTATTTGACCACGACAATTTGACATCTCAAACTCTATTAATTGAGGTGATAATTTAGATAATAAATTATCAGAGAAATCAAACTCTGAAACATTAGCATTTCTAATGGAAATCTAAAAATAAAAATAATTAATAAAACAGATAGTTTTTCATACAGTTTCAATTGTATTATTTGAAGCTATTACAGCTTCCATGGATTCTTTAAGATTTTTTGAGTTTGATCCAAAAAGGCAAACAATATCATATAATTCCCTATCATTACGATTACAAAAACAAAAATTTTCTGTTATCGTTTTGGTATTTCCTTCATTTATTAGAACAAATTCATTGGTAGATAGACATCCTTGAATAGATGTGGAATTAGCCTTATTAGATAAAAAAAATATTAAGATATAAAATAACAAAAACCAGCTTTTCATTCTAAAATATAAATAAATCTTTATTACAAATAAAAATAAATATCTTAAGGCAAATTTTAATCACCAAAATTTATATTTATTTTATTAAAAAATTTCAACAAATGTATTTGATTAAAGTAAATTAGTAACTCTTTATTATCATTAGGTAAATTAAATTTCAAACATTTTGTTCTAAACAATTAAATAATATTATACCACTATCCATTAGTTAAATAAAATCTTTATACTTTATGACCTAATTAGTGTTTTTGACAATTACGTTTCAATTATTTGGAAAGGGGAATCTGATAATATAGTTAACCGTCAGCTGAGATCGTAATAGTGAAAAGGATTTAATAATAAATTGATATGTAATTTATTCAGGATATTTTAAACGACCAGATAAAATTTAATATAAGATATAATATATCGGAACATGACGTTTAATATACATAAATAAGGACATCTTTATTGTGTATGAATTTTACCACTTTTAAATATCTATTTAACATAAACATTAACAATGCATCATATCATATTATTAAAAAGTAAAAATTAAATTATAATTATTCATTATATCTGTTAAGGTACATATCACCTATGAACGCAAAGAAGATTAAGGAATGCATGCCTACAAATGAGATTGAATTAAGAGATGAATTGAAGAAACAAGAAAGTTACCTTCATGATTTACAAATTCAGGTTAGTTGTTTTGTTATATTGTAATATATTAAAGACGGTTATCTTTTATTGTGAAATTTAGATGACTGAATTTAATGGAAAATTAAAAAGCGATGAAAAGAAAAAAAGAGAAAATGAAATTAGGGATGTTCAAGGAAATATTGAAGCTTTAGACAAACAAGTAGGTTTTATTACAAACTTTAAAACATATATTGTCAGTTAAAAACCTTTTTAAATAAAAATGAATCATACAAGGATAATAAAATAATTGATCAAAAAAAGATAAGTCAAGAAGTAAAAGAGAATATATTACAAACTAGTAAAGATAATGAAGATGATCCTAGTTATAATGTTTTTGAAGAAAAACAATTGTTGGCTATAAATTCTAAATTTTTAAATGAGATAGATGAAGAAAAAGAAAGAATTGCTAAACTTGTAATTACTCTTAATGAAAAACTTCAACAATCAATTGAAGGTAATGTATTATCACCAAATATAAAAATAATATCACAACAAGAAACTGATTTTTGGAAAACACAGTGTGAAAAAGAAAATGAAAAACGACGAGTCCTATTAGCAGAGATTCACAGCTTACGTGATGAATGTGCAATGCTTCGGGCTTCAATTGAACAATGTAATTTAGCAAACTCTACCTGTATACAAACGAATATTTAAAAATAATAATTTTTATTTATAATTATTTAAGATAGAACAAATGTAAAGTCTATAAATAATGTCAAAATAAATGTAGTAACATATTTTAAAATATACAAAAAAATTTTTGTTCTTCAACGATTTCAAAACCCGTTTTATTAAAAATTTTATGCCCTTTAATAGGAACTTAATATGATCAATTGAGAATAAGATAAATTAATGACATTGTAAAATGTAACAAACTCAATTATTTGTTTACCATTAAGTCACAAGCTCCACAAATATTATATTAATTTTTTATTATAAAATAACAACATACATAACCTAAACAACAATTTTTTATTTGTATAATTCCTTGTTACATCGCTCCGACATCATCTTTTTTGTTTGAGCTTCAATTACTTCTTCAACAGCTTTTTCGCGCTTTATAAGTCGAATCTTGAAAAAAGTTATATAACTCTACAATATAGTATTATAAAAACATACTCGATTAATAATACTCTTCAGTTCATAATGAGAGGCATTCTCTTTAGACATACTATTGTATAGTGATTTGTTTTCCTCTAGACATCTATCAATAATTCGAAAACGTTGTTCTTGTAATTTACCAAATTCAATCTCAATTTGATTACATATTGACTTTACATCACTTTTCTGTGATGAAAATGACTTAGTTGGAATCTCACTATTCAAGCGAAAATTAACTTTATCATCGTTTTTACGTAGTTTATCTAAAGCATTCTATAAATGATTATTGAAATTACTCTTATTACTTATTTTCTAATAGTTACCTCAAATGATTGAAAGTCAAAACAATTTACAGGAACAGTTGTCATATTCTTAATGCCTAGACCCTCTATAATAAAAGTAGTTTAATAAATTTTTTACAAAAAAATTTTTATTTTGTTTTATTAAGAAATTAGAAACGATATTCCAATTTTAATTTGATATTTATTAGGAACGATAAAAAAAGTACTTTTATTTGCAAGTAACTTTCAAAGGAAGATAGTTTAAAGCAAATGAAATTGCATTTCATAAATTGTTCCAATATTTTTCTACTTCTTTGAATATAGATATAAACTTTTGGATATGCATGTAAAAGTTTGATTCACGTGTAAATTGTAAGAAAATCGTTGAAAAACATAAAGTGATAACATTCACTTAAAACTTTTTACCAGTCAAAATTTTGATTTCTATTAAAATTTCATGTAAGTACTATCACACAAAATTGAACGCGCTACCATTTAAGAGATACATTTTACCAAATTCCAACAAGACGCCTAATTGAATCAAATTTTATGTGAATAAATTTCTTTTTATATAAGATTATATAAAGATTAACTTGATTTTATAATTTTCTTTAAAAATCATAATTTTTTTATTTATTTTTAATATGTTATGACTATTTAATATGCGTATTTCTCTTGAGCATCACTTAGGTAGTTGCATTTTAAATTTCGTTATCAGACGCCGTATCATTTAAATATATTTTTGTATACATTTTTAAAATTTATGTATTTTTAAGTTTTCTTTCTCAAACTGTGTTATCGTTTCAATTCATTAACTTAACATTTTGAATACATGTTATTAATGTAAGTATATTTATTTTTATAATATATGTGTATATTTTTATTTTTTTTAAAATAATATTTTACATTTTTAGAAGTTAAATGGCAAACAAAGAAGAAGGCCTATGTTTTTCTGAAAATGATGACTATGAACATATGATAGCAGCATCACAAGATTCGGAATATGAAGAAAATCAGGATCTTGATGATACTGATTCAGTAGTTGAAAATACAAATGATAAAACAGACGAAGGAAGTGATGAAGAGGATTATAATGCTTTGCTTGGGCCTGATTTTTCTAAGCTTCCAGTTCATGCATGCAGGTAAGTTATTTCACGTGATTTTTACAATATTGCTTTAGATATTGTGGAATTCATAATGTAGATCAAGTTATACAGTGCTCAACATGTGAAAGATGGTTTTGCAATGGTAAAGGAATAACCACTGGTGCTCATATATTACAACATATGATTCGTGCTCAACATAGGGAAATTAATTTTCATAAAGAGGCAGAATTAGGTGATTCAGTTCTTGAGTGTTATCAATGTGGTGTTAAAAATATCTTTTTATTAGGATTTGTTCCCGCAAAAAATGACAACGTTATTGTTGTTCTTTGTCGTAATTGTAGTTCTATGGCTACCAAAAGTGCAAATTGGTGTGCTGATGAATGGCATTGTTTAATTGAAGAACGTTCACTTCTTCCGTGGATAGCCAAAGTACCTACAATAAAAGAGAGAATGAAATCTTTTCGTATTACAACAGCACAAATTAAAGCTTTAGAAGAATTATGGAGAACAAATCCAAACGCAGATTTATCTGATTTACATAAACCTGGGTTAGATGAAGCAGTTGAACCTGTTCAAAAAACATACAAAGATGCTTATAATTATAGAAGAATTCTTGCCCCATTAATACGACTTGAAGCTGACTATGATAAAGCTGCGAAAGAAGCTTTAAAACCAACAGTTGCTAATGTAAAATGGGATTATGCAAAAAACAAAAAAATATTAGCAACATTTCAAATTCAAGAATTATTAACTTCTGGAATTAAATTAATGATAGGTGATGAGTTGAAATTAAAACATAATCAAACATTACTCGGTACTACATGGGAATGTCATGGTCATTTAATAAAAGTTCCTGATCATCATAGTGAAGATTTTGTTCTTGAGTTTGACGAGTCATTTCAATTACCTTCTGCCAAAAGAATTATTTATACAGTTGAATTTATATGGAATGCAACATCNTACACTAGAATGTACTGTGCTCTTGATACATTAGCTCAAAAACCTAACTCTGTCTCTCCATATATATATGAAAAATTAATGGGACATCCAACAACAGAAGTTCCATTAAATGTTAAATTACCTAAGTCATTTAATATTCCAGGCCTACCTGAATTAAATCATTCACAAGTAAATGCTGTTAGACAAGCGTTACGTAAACCATTAACACTTATTCAAGGACCACCAGGAACAGGAAAAACAGTTTGTTCTGCTAATTTAATTTACCATTTAGTACATCAAAGAAAGGGAAAAATTTTAGTTTGTGCTCCTTCTAATATTGCTGTTGATCAACTTGCTGAAAAATTACATCAAGCTAAATTAAAAGTTATTAGACTTTGTGCTAAAGGAAGAGAAGACGTTCAATCACCTGTAGCATTTCTTTCACTCCATAATCAATTAAAAACATTAACACAGGATACTGATCTTCAAACATTATTAAGAATGAAAGAAGAAGGTGGTGGTTTATCAGCTGCTGATGAAAGTCGATTAAAAGCTATAATTAAATCTAAAGAAAAAGTTTTGCTTTCTAAAGCTGACGTTATTTGTTGTACATGTGTATGTGCAGCAGATTCAAGAATATCATTTTTAAAATTTAAATCTGTTCTTATTGATGAATGTTCTCAAGCTACTGAGCCTGAAATAATGGTTTCTGTTGTGAAAGCTAAAAGTCAACTTATTTTAGTAGGTGATCATTGTCAGTTAGGACCTGTTGTTATGTGTGAAAAAGCCAATTCTGCTGGTTTTTCTCAAACATTATTTGAACGCCTTATGTTAAATGGAAATGTTCCTATTCGTCTTCAAGTTCAATATAGAATGCATCCTGCAATGTCTTCATTTCCTAGTAATGTATTTTATGAAGGTTCACTTCAAAATGGTGTTACATCATCTGATCGTATACTTCCAAATTTAAGTTTTCAATGGCCTGTTCCTAATAAACCTATCATTTTTTGGCATACAGATGGAATTGAAGAGTTATCTCCAACTGGAACATCTTACCTTAATCGTACTGAAGCTATAAATGTTGAATTGTTAGCTACAATGTTTTTGAATTCTGGGGTAAGACCTGAACAAATAGGTATTATTACACCATATGGAGGTCAAAGAGCTTATATTGTACAACATATGCACGCATGTGGAACATTACATTATAAGTTATACAATGAAATTGAAGTTGCTAATGTCGATGCTTTTCAAGGAAGAGAGAAAGATTTAATAATTGTTTCATGTGTACGTTCAAATGAAAATAATGGGATTGGTTTTCTTTCCGATCCCAGAAGACTAAATGTTGCTTTGACAAGATCTAAATATGGTTTAGTTATTATTGGTAATGCCAAAGTTTTGTCAAAAAATATTTTATGGAACCATTTATTATTAAATTATCGTGAACAAGGTTGTTTTATGGATGGTCATATTAATAACTTAAGACCATCTCAAATACCTTTACCAAAAGAAAGATCATTAATTGAATTTTTTAAGAAACATACAAGATTTGTATCTCCAGCTTTATCAATGACAGAACCTGTAAAATTACAAACAGTTGATTTAACAAAAAGTTATCCAACAGGAATGCAAAATCCAAATTCATTTATTTTTCAAAATTCTCACAACAGTAGTACATACCAACCATTTGTATTTAGACAACCAACTCTTGGCCAAGTTAATGGATTTCAAAATGCAATTCAATCACAATATGAGAATAGTAGAAATAATATTCATAAACGTAATAAAAATAATCAATATAACAATTCTAGGAGTGGTTCAAGCTACAGTCAAAGAGGAACCGATGTTTCATCTCAAGAAATGGATTTCGGAACACTTCATAGTCAAGAAATGAGTCAGACTTCCATATCATTTGGTAGAATGTCTGATTCTCAAATGTCAGTACCATATGAATTTGAACCTAACATGTCACAGATTACCAGAGATTTAAATGGATTAATGTTATCTGAAGATTCAAAAATTTAATTATATCTAAAAGAATTCCTACAAATACGATTGAAGTGTGAAATAGTTATTATAAACAAAAGAGTGGAAACATATAATTCTACTATTGAATAAATAGAAAATGATTCGATAACAATAAATTGAAGAATGTATTCACATTAACTGAGTAACACTTTATTAACTGAAATACTTTTCAACGTTATGCTTGTGGGAAATTCAAAAAATTTGTCAGACAATTTTTTATATTAAGTTGCTAACAATGTAGAGGAGATATATAAATATATTTTCTCTCCATTATTTTATGGACTATCTTGGCAGCTTCATCTACACAATATCTGGAGTAATTTTTTAATAACCCTTTAATCACAATCATTTTTGATTAAAAATACTATATCAATATTTATAAAATGTTGTAAGGATATCAATTTTTGAGTTTATAAAAAGTTATTAAAAATATTGGTTTTTATGACTATTGTTGATTATTCCATTCATTTTAAAATTTGGTACAAAATATTACAATTAAAAATATGATTTGTAAATTAAAAAACAATACAGTATTTTGATAGCATCCATTTTTTAATCGTTCACTTCCTATAGTACTATCATAATGTAGAGATTTTTTTATTATCGCTATTTCTTTTTCTGGGAATGTAGTATATTCAATCTCTTCTTCAACCAACATTTCATCTTTATATTTAGGTAGTATTTCTTTGTTAGTTGTAGATAATATTTTTTCGTTTATTATAGATTTTATACTATTATTGCAATTTATTGACATTGAAAAATTGTTTTCATAATTTATGGATAACGTTTCACCATTGTTACATATTTCAATATATTCATCTATTTTTGATCCAAATAAATTTTTTTGTTTCTTATTAATAACATTAAGATATTGATTCAAATCTGAACTACAACCCATAAATAATCCTGTTGTATCATATTCATTAATTGTTAGAGTAACGCAATATTTTGTATCACATAAAGTTTCAATATTTCCAATATCTTCATCTGTTTGTGAAAAATATCCATTGACCAAATAATAACATTCACCATACATTATATTTTCTATGGAAAAATTTTTTTTATAATCATGTAGTTGATTTGAAATTATATTTATATTTGTATCGCAACTCTGATAGAAGTATATAATATTTTCCATAAAAAATTCATAATTGTAGGAGTTAGTTCTCTGGGAGCAACTTTTTCCAGATTCAAAAAAAAATAAATTTGGAAGGGCAAATTCTTCTTGAATATTATATAAAGTATTGTAGAAATCTGATGGACAACCATAAAAATCTTTAATTACCGATACATGTCTCATTGTATCATTGAAGACAATGTTATAGTATGTACAAAAACCTTCAGAACATGTTACATTCCCATCATTCCCTTTACAATTCACAATTTCTGTTGGGCCAGGAATGTTATTTAATGGCGGTACATCAATCTTTAAAATATTATCCAAATCGTTGGCACAAGATATGTAAAAGTAAAAATTACCACTAAGGACTTTTCCACTTTTATAATATATTTTATCTTCCTACAATAATTTATATTAAAAAAAAATCAATTTTCTAAACTAACATGACATAAATTATACGATTCTTCAATAAAATTAATTCCCATTTCATTATAAAAATCTTTTCGAATGTAAGATAAATCGTTAATTATATTAAATATGGAATTGCTGCATCCTTGAGCATACCCTACAATAAGATCAGGTATGTCAACTTGAATATAAGCACATTTTTCTTCTACACTACAATATTTACTACCAGATTCATGCAAGAATTCAACACCAAGCATAACATAATTGGAAACAGTATGACATTCAATTTCATAAGGTGATGAAAAATCAAAAACTCCATAGTCATACAAAGAAGTTGTACATTGACATATAGAAAAAAGAAAAGTAAGCAATTTCATGTTTAGAAATAATATTTTCATTTTTGAATATTTTTTCGTAAAAATTGTCAATATTTAAAAAACAAATGAATAAATTTTGAAAGACAATTGTTATTCAATTATAATAGAGTTGTTGATGTGATATCTAGGTGAATGATATGTTAAAATATTATAAATGCAATAAAATTGTATAACTCTTTTACATAACTTATTGTAAATGAAGAAAACATAAACAAAGAGATATTATTTAATAAAGTTTTTAATAAAGCAGAGAATATATAATAATCATTTAGATAACTAAAGCAATTTTAAATAATTTAATAGTAAAATTGTTTTTTAAACGTATACATATATATAAATTGTATTAGATAAAATCATTTATTTATGAAAAATAAAATTTTTTAAATATAATATTTTTAAATAAATATTTGATAAAAGTTAAATATTTTATTGTCTTCCGAAGGAATGGATATCAGCAGTTGTGATGACTGATGTTTCGTTAGAAGCAGCAATAGTATCCATAAGTTTATGGGTAAGTGTTTCAAGAGAACGTCTTTTACGTCCCATTCCTCCTCCACATCCACATCCACACCCACAACCACATCCACAACAGCATCTATAAAAAGAAATTATACATTTTAAAATATCAAACATACGGTCTACAGCAAGTTCTACAACAAGTGGTGCAACAGGTACAACATTTACAACAGCGACAACAGCATCTTCTAAAGAAGAAATAAAGTATTAAAATTATTAATCTTACGGTCTACAACAACAACATCCACATCCTCCTCCACAACCTCCACAACAACCACATCCGCATCCACAGCCACCACCTTGACGTTTTACTCTAGCTAATTCAGTGGAATTTCCAGAAACCATTGGGTTATTCATAGTATCAATTAAAGCTGTTTCATTAGAGAACATTACAAGATCATTATTAGCATTAGATAATTCAGAATTTGAACTCTTGTTCAATGGATGTAAATAAGCTTGAGAAATAAAGAGAATCAAGAAAAGTCCTGATAAAGAAGCTAATTTTCTTTGGAAAGTATTCATTTTTGTTAGATTTTTAAATATGAGAAAGTGTGATTAATACGATTTCGAAGGTTCTTTAAATACTAATTTTTATAGGTATTGAAGCAAAAGAACGTTCATTCAGAATCAAGAATGACCAGTAGCAATTTTGACACTACTGTCAAATATGTCTAATATAATTTTTCCATGTTAAGTTACTTAAAAATTATTGACAGCTCTCGGGTTCTTTCAATATCTAGATAGAAAAATAAAGAAACTATTAATAATAAATAAACTGTCATTAAATCATTCTTAAGATTTTCTAAATATATTTCAAAATAGACCTTAATATTATTAAAAAATATAATATATTATAAAAATATTTTTTAAAATTAAACTTTCAATAAGTAATAAGAATAACTTTTATTAATGTACTTTTTAATAAAATAAAAGAGACATTAAATTTATGCTTTAATTTCATGGTGTTCGGCTTCATCAAATGCAAACTTAGTTTCAGCAAATATTTTTGTTGGTGTTTCAATCGCTTCAATATCTTTTACTAGACCTAAAGTTTTATAATGATTAATTATAGGCAAAGTTTGTTCATGGAACGTTTTAATACGTTTTGTTAAACTTTCCACGTTGTCGTCACTCCTTCCTTGGCCCCGACCCAAACATCTATTAATGCATACTTCTTCTGGACAAATAAGATTTAAAACAAATTGAACATTAGCACATTCATTCATTTCTTTTTCCCAACCATCTAAGTTGTCTTGATTTCTTGGGAAACCATCAATTAAAAATCCTTTAACATCTTTTGCTTGAGTCATAGCATTTCTTAACAATTTGCACGTTATCTCCACAGGTACAATTGTTCCATTTTTAATATGATTTTCAATAAGTTCACCGAATTCTGATCCTTTACGATTTCTCTCCTCACGCAACAACTCACCAGCACTTAAATGTTTATATCCCAATTGCTATAAAATTTTATAATTAACTTTTCAAACGAAAAACTAACCTCTTGAACCATTGAACATAAGGTTCCTTTTCCTGCTCCAGGAGGCCCAAGTATGAAAACTACGTTGTACATGTCAAAATTTGTCAATGAATTAAAAAAATTTTTATTTATAGTACTATAGAAAAAACCAATTTTTTGTTTAAATTTGAGTATATTTGGTAGCATGAAAATAAATTAATCGTAGTCGCTTCACCAATACAGCATGAGGAAACAAAAAAGGTTTAAAGTACATTTAATTTGATAGTTATCTGATGATGGGAAAAATTTTTTACCAAAGATATAATTGGTCAAATATAGTAATACAATTTTTTTAAACAATACAATTAAAATCTTTTTTTATACTACCAAATTTTTATGTAAGAAAAGAAAATTATTTGTCAAAATTATTTTAAGCTAATGTTAAAATTTGTTATTGAAAAAAAGTATCTGTTAAAAACATTTACAAAAAGTATCTTTCTCATAATTTATAAAAAGACAAATATTTGAACCATCAATTAAATGTTAAATAAATTTTATTTTATTAATTATCGATCCATAGACATGTGTTAGATAAAATATATTTTCAGGAAAAAAAACATTAACTTTTTTACAAAATACAAGTTTAATTTGAAATTTAATGATTAATTAAACTTTATATTCTTAGAAATTTATACAACGTTCAAAATTAGAACATATAAAGACATAAAATAAATAAAATATACAAGGTTAAGATTATTTCATTATTAATCATTAAAAAGAATTTATTAAATGGATAGCGAATAAAATTATTTTTGATTAATGTTAATGTTAAGGTGTTTCATTTTCAATTATGTGTAAACAAAATTTTAATTATCATATTTTATTATAAATAAAGAATTAAAAATTATCAAATATCATTCAAAAAACATTATGAATTTTATTTTAGCAATTTTTCTATTTTCTGTATTCTCATTAACAGTTAAATCTAAAAAACAAACCATAACTGTTAAAGGTGTCTTACTCTGTAACAGAAAACCTCAAGAAGGTATAGAACTAATTTTGAAAGAAAAAGATACTCGTATGCTAAAATTTTAATTAATTTAATCTTAATATTTTTAGTTTCACCCGACGATACTTTAAGTACCACGAAGTCAGCAAAAAATGGATCTTTCTTCATAACAGGATCCGAAGATGAAGTACTTTCAATTGAACCTTATTTAAATATTATACATACTTGCGGAGTTAGTAAAAAAGGATGTAAAAGAACAACAACATATACTTTTACAAAGAAAGAAGTTAATACAATTGTAAACCTCGATATCATAAACTTAAATAATCGTGGACAAATTGATGAGGAAAAATGTTAAAAATAAAATTGATTTATTTGTAAAAATATAAATTAAATTTCTAATAAAAAATGAGTATCATTAATTAAATGATAAATCAAAGTCAATCATTCTTAGCTGCATGATATATTTCATTTTTTCCTTTCTGAATTGTTTTAATTATTTTGTTTAAAACAAATTGCCTTTCATCCAAACTACATAATAGTGAGATTATCTTGTCTTTTGCAGCACTTACTTTATCAGAAGTATTTCTTATATTATTTTCCAAATATCCCAATTTCCACATTTGCATAGCAAGATTATCCCTGTCTTCTTTCTTACTACTACTAGCTTTATCTTTCATATTTTTAACTATAGGCTCAAAATTAGTTGTAAAATCTTTGTACATTTCAATATTCTTACTAAAGAAATCTTCAGATGTTATTTGTTTTATGAAATCACTTTCAATAAATTCAGATAATGGAAATACTGTTGAATTGATAAATGTTTCATTGGTACATTCATTTGGGTCAATATCTTTTTCTTGATTATTCTGTTTACTTGTAATGGAAGATTCCCCTTCCATTGATGAATTTAATATATTGTCATTACTAAATATAGGGTTATCATTCCTATTCACAAAACTAGAATTAAGAGGAACAATACTTTGAAAGGAACTAATTGCATCAATAATCGGTAATCCGGGATCTTGATCTAAGACAAATTCAGCATTTGAATATTCATTTGTTGTATAAATTTCGTTTGTATTCCGTGATGTTTTTTCATTTTGAAGTTTAGAATAATTTTTCAACGCTTCTGCTGTTATGTTATGTGTTTTTGTAGGAGCCTTTTTCTTTAAAGCATTAAGCACACTAAAATGTTGATTATCTTTACTATTTGAAGGTTCAGTATTGACAAAATTATACGATTGTATTGACTCAGGATTATTTCGAGGCTTTTTTACTTCATGCAAATTTCCCAGTACTGAATTGTTTCCATTGGGAATATGACGCTTCTTATCATTAATTTGTGATGATCTACCTAAAATATTTAAAGGATAAAAAAAATATTATTCATAAATAAAATAATACCGTTATTAAAAGAAGTTGTAGATGGTGTTTGGACATTATAATTTGGTTTCATATCACTATTTATGTTCTTAGAAGGAAAGTTGCTAAGTATACCAAAAGAATTGCTATTTGGGTATATCGTTGACGGATTGGAATCATTCATTCTAAAATTTGCATTTGAACTGTCAAATTGTATATGATTTGTTTTGTTTGTCCATTGAGAAGTACTAGGCGGTGGAGGAATAAATGAATTATAGGTATTCCTTTGAAAATTTGACATTCTGATAAAGGCAATAAAATTGTATATTAATTATATCTCTCTACAATTGACGATATGATGTTAGATTTAAAAAAAAATATAGAATAAATATAATTTTTAACTAATAAGCAACGCGCCAATATGTACGTAGTGTTTTTTGTTGTATTATTCTTCACATTTCATGAACAACTTCCCAAAATATACTCACACCACGAAATATTAGTATGGTTATTTTTATGGCGCAATTGGCATATCTTATAAGCTAAACAACTTGATTACATTTTTGCAAATAGAAAATGTATACATTTAAATACATCTCCAGGCGAGTATTTTTCGTTCATTTTGTGTCATTATTTTATCCTATTTGGTAAAAAATATTGAACTTATTTTTTTTTTTCAGTTCATTTATTTGCAATGAAGACAAAAGGTAAAAGAAAGTTTAGCATAATATCCAAGGTATTTTTAAACTAATTTTAAACTTTATGTTTATAGCCTCCTGATAAACGGGATACGTTAACGCGTGAACTAATTCATGATCTACATGTTGATGATGTAAATGAAGATACATTGTTTAAAAAGATTAATTTGAATAGTGTTTTATGTGACCACGATAGAACTTCAAATAAGAAAAGTAACTGCAAAAAGTACTGCCGTTGTATTGAATGCCTAGGAAATGATGTTTGGGAAAAAACATATGAAAAGCTTGTTGATGAAGAAGAAGGGAATAATATAACTTTGAGATCAATACAAGAGAAACCTTGTGGTTTAAACAATACAGGGAATCATTGTTATGTTAATAGTTTTATACAAATTTGGTTTAGTTATATTCCATTCCGTGAAGCAGTATATAATTTTTTACCCATAGAAGATTTTACTCCAAAAGATTTAAAAATAAACATCCAAGAGATTATTATGTCTTTAAAAAAACTTTTTATCACAATGCAAATAACACCATTTGAAGAGGCTTGTGCATTACCACTAATTACTCTTTTGAAATTGGATAATGAACAAAATGATGCCTTGGAATTTACAACGTTATTTTTTTCCACTTTGGAACGAGAATTAGGTAATCATCCAAATGGAGTTGAATTAAAAACTCTTCTCCAAACATGTTTAACTGGACGACAACAACGAACATTGGTATGTAGTTGTGGTCATGAAAGTGAGAGATCTGAGGAGATTTCAAATTTACATTTATCAATTGAGGATGTGAAAACTTTACCAATGGCTATTAAAAATTATTTTCAAACAGAAAAATTAGAAGATTTTAAATGTTCATCGTGTCAAAAATCTGGATTTGTCGAGAAGAAACTTAAACTTATAAAGATTCCACCAGTTTTACTTATACAATTAAACAGGGTTTCATATGATGCTTCAGGAAGAAATGTTAAGGTTAAAACTGCAATACAATATCCAAGAGTTATGAAGAGTAGCATGATTAATGAAGATCTTGATGATGATATCGAGTATGAATTATTTGCTGTTATGATTCACGAAGGAAAAGAAACACATTGTGGACATTACTATGATATCATTAAAGATCCAAGTTCTGGAAAATGGTTTAAATATAATGATAGAGTGGTTGAGGAAGTTAAAGCACCCGGTTATATTGATGAACCTTCAAGCAAAACTAAATCCGATATGAAAGGGTGTTATGCTTTATTATATAAAGTTAAAAATGATAATGAACCGGTTCCACAACCTGAAGATAATTTACGTTGTAAGATTGAAGAGGAATTAAATGAGCTCTTTAAAATTGAAAAGGAGGGCACAGTCTCGGATAAGCTTTGGAGATATGTATTTAAGAAATATTATGA
This sequence comes from Parastrongyloides trichosuri, assembly GCA_000941615.1. NCBI lineage: Eukaryota > Metazoa > Nematoda > Chromadorea > Rhabditida > Strongyloididae > Parastrongyloides > Parastrongyloides trichosuri. The sequence continues at coordinate 801,667 of LM523158.1, read as the reverse complement.
ACAAGTAAAAACTATATGGAGGAATTTGAAGAGTTTTGATAAAATTGTTGACAAAAAAGATTTTGTATGGTTCCCAACAGATGTATTAAAAGAGTTTAATTCATATTTGCATGAATTATATGGAAAAAAACAAACTGTTCCAGAAGAAATGAAAACTATAGAAGATTATGATAAACTTGAAGAAATTGTTTACAAGCGCGGTGATATTACACCGGTTTCATTTGAATTATGTTGTCATAGAAAAATTTATTTGGAACTTATATTATCAGGTAAAATGAAAGCTGTTAGTAAAGAAGCAGCGCAAGGTATTCTTTCATTGCTATCTTTAAATGTATTTTCATCAAAAGATTATAGTGAATATATTTCTAATGAACTACCAACTGTTGATGAAATTTGTTATGAATGCATTAGGATTCTTATTAGGAGAATTGAAAACGAAAATGGGTTGGAGGCAACTGAGAAACTACTTAAAAAATTAAATGGTGACATAAATAGACGTATGTATGGTGGTAATTTTATTACCACACCATATAATGGAGAATTAGCAGATGGATATTGGATATCAAGGGATGATTTTAGAAATTATAGAAAACTAGCAATGTTAAGTATTGGTGAAAAATTTAAAGTCAATGATTCTACTTATTTGATGATATTTACTAATGATATTTCAAATATTATGGAATTAGACGACGTTAAAGGTGAATCAAATTCTCCCATTGAAGAAGAACAATATACTAAAAAACCAAAAGTAGATTTAAATTTAGATACTTTTAGTGATCTTAATCTTGGAACTCAAGAAAAATTATCTTCTTTAATATTTAATGAATCTCTAAAGTGTGAACATGGACATTTATCAATTAAAAAGAAACGATTTTATGTTACAGAGAGTGAATGGAAACAATTAATTAAACCATTTTCAAATTTTTATGAAGTTCCATTTTCTAAGGAAGAATGTAGTGATTGTACTTCAATTCAAAGTTGTGAAGATTTAAGAAGACAAAATTATGCTTCAAAAATTGGCACTTTAAAACAAACTTTAGGACCAATGGCTCGTACAATTGAAAATAGAGATATAATGAATAATGGATCTTATTCTTTAGGGATATGCAAAAGATTTTTAAAAAATATTATAAATTATAAAAGTTGTGATAGGGTAGATGAAATAAGTGGTATTTGTCAGGAGTGTGTGCTATGTGAAGAACATAATAAACCTTTTTTATCTCCAGGAATAAAGAAATATGAAGAAATGTTAGCCCCAATTGATGATGTAGAATGGACTATGATAAAAGCAGCTGTTTTAAATGTTGGTTTTCTTGAAGAACCTAAAAAAATATCTTTAACTCAAATTGATAATGAAGAAGATTTTGAATTTTGTCAAGCCTGTAACTCGAAAGAGTTTAAAGATCAAGAAAATAGTAGATATATTTATCCAGAAGGTGGAACTGTTTATATTAGAGTTTCAAAGGCCGATGAATGTGATAAAATTGAATTGTCACGTTTTGGTAGAAGATCAAGAAAAAATGAATTAGCTCTTAAGGTAATTGTAAAAGCTTTTATAATTTATCTTTTTTAGATGTTATCAACAGAAACAATTTTTCAATTAAAGTACCGAATTGGTCAAGAAATACGTTGTGATCCATTATGTTTGCAAATTTTTAAAAAGGATGAAGAATTAAAAAATTTATTGACATTAGAAGAAAGTAAAGTTCCTCATAATAATGAAGATTTTCCTTTACAGGCCATAATTAACAACAATAATGGTGGCCAGGATATCGTTTTTGAAGAAAGACCAATTGAAAAAGGCTTCAAAGACACAGTATTAGGTTTTTAATATTTAATGTAAATAATTTGTATATTTTATTAGAATTTTTGATTAATCTAGTAAATATTTTATTGTGGTATTTTTTAATTTTCCTATTCCTTTGCTTACCATTTTGAATACCTCGACGTTGTACCAATTTCTTTGTAAGACTAGAAACGTATTCTTAAAATTTTTTATATTTTTTAATTTATTTTATGGAAGATGTATCTTAGATGCTTTCTTCATTTGCCTAGAATTAATTGTATTTCTATTTCTAATGTAAGATTATGTTCTACTGTTACTGAAAAAAGTAATGATAGTGTAAATCAATCCTCTAAAACTTCAACATACGAAGAGTTAAAATATGTTAAACCACCAAATTATGTAAATACTTTTCCAGCATATGAACCAAAAAATATTTTACAAGAAGAATATATGCCTGAAGCTAATAAAACAGGATTTGGACCAAGATTAGCAGATTACCTAGCAATTCAAAATATTGTACAATCTTTAAAAACACCTCAAGAAAAAATTGATTTTGTTAATCCTTACGAAAGAGAATGGACTCGTGTTGAAAAAAAATGGCATAGAAAATGGCATCCAGATCTTTATTCAACAAGAAAAGCTTGGGCTTTACCTCCTGTACCAAAATATTTTGATTGTTTATCTTATTATCAATATATAACAAAAATGAGACTCATTAATGATGAAAATATTTTTAATGATATATTTAAGAATCTTGTTTTGCCAACAGAAACATTTGAAAAAAAAGTTATTGAATCTTTGACAAGTTATATTTTTAGTGAATCATGTGATACGGACAAACAAAGGACTGATAAATTTTTAAGAAGTTTACTTTATGATGCCCAATCTTGTTTAGCTTCTAGTAGGCAACATTTAAGGAATTTACGTATTTCAAATACAGAAAGAATAGAATCATTTTGGATTCGTGGAGGTTTTTCACATTTATATGAATGGCAACCAATCTGGGCTAAAGAACCTATAACTGATAGAAGGAAAATAGCTAAATTTATTGGAGATGATCGTAGAAAGTTAGGTGAATTAGCTTTTACAATGCGTGATGAAGTTGCTGTTAATGTGAGGCAGGAGAAACCTATGAAAGAAATCTTTCCACTAGATAATCATAGTATTGTAGAAGCACCAATTTTTGATGAAGATGTTGATTTAAGAGATATATGTTATTCACCAAAAGTTTTTAATCTTTGGCCTGATGGTGATCCTTTATGGCAATGTCCAGGATATGAATATGATTGTGGAGAGACGCATAAGTATGGTCGAGTTGCTTTTAAAAACACATTAGATGTAGTAAATCGCCTTGATTACTGGAATATTTCAGGAGATAATGATAAAGTCAAAACAGATATTTATAATTCTATTGCAATAAGTTCATTGTTTAATTGGTTAAACTCACAAGCCCATTGTGATGGTTTCACTCAATACACAGATATAAAATATCCATATGTTTCAAATATGATAATGAGTGATGGAAATGATTTTACATTTGCGACAGGGCAATTAAACACAATTGCAATAAATATTGACAATCCTGGTATGTTTTTAATTTCTAAATATAAGAACTTTTTTTTTATAGATTTTATTAATAATAAAACAAATGCTTGTTTTGTTGATGGTCCATATAAATTGTACGATGATTATGATTCAGAGACAGATACTTTTTATCATTCCAATAGTAAAGGAGAACAAGAAAAAGGTCTTAATAAACATGTTTTATTAAGAATATTACAATTAGTTGTTAAAGAATAGTTTGTTTGTTTAATTTTCTATATAAATTATCACAAAATAATTATATTTTATTTTTATTTTCCTTTTTTTGTGTCACAAATAGCGGTCTTTGAGCTTTTATGAAACTATTTTTAATAATTCCTCTTACACTTGAATTATTGTTTACATACATTAATTTGAAATCTGGCTTTCTATTATAAATTATCATGGAAATTTTTATTAAAAGCCAAGCAGTAATTCCATATATATTTTTATCATAATGTTGGAAAGAATGGAATTGAAAATTGTTCACATTAAAAGTACTATATATATTTTCTTTTAAGAAAATACTCATTGGACAAAAAAAGTATTCAGATACTTCTGCTTCATTTAATCTACAATTTTTTATATAAAATTTTTTTTACCTTACTTTAAAACAAATTTATCTTTAATAATTCCGATTACAGGATACATAATAATATTGAATCTAGTTCTTACCCATGGTAATTGACCAACAATTTGTATTTTATTTAATTCTAGTCCAATTTCTTCGTATGATTCTCTTAATGCTGTTCTTATAGGGTCATTTAAATCTTCTTTGTCAACCATACCACCAGGGAATGCTATTTCACCAGGATGGCGGCGCAGCTGCATAGATCTTACTGTCAATAATACATGCCAATCGCCATCTGTAAGATTAAGAAAAGATTAAAGGGTATAATTGTATGAACAAAGATATTTCTCTACTTTGAATAAGTTTTATTTTTATAATGAAAAAATAATTAATATACATCAACAAACCTTGATATTTTAACAATATTAAAACACTTGCTGATTTTGAGCCATTAATCTTTTTTAAATCTATCACTTTTGAGTTATTAACAAGATAAGGTTGAAATAATTTTTTTAACTCTAAAAAGTTATCCTGACTTTCATTCATTCTAAAAACAATAAATATAATTTATAGTAAAGTTTATATATTTGATCAATTAATTATAAATACTGACGTATTTGTACCTTCTTTTATGTCATGTTATACTTTGCTAGATGATAAGAAAAAAGTATTATAGAATACATACAATATAATCTTTTATTACGCATTAAATGACTTTGAAACATTTGACCATCTTTGTGTATAATAAAAATTATATGTACATAAATTTTTATTCTCTTACTACAAAATATATCAAAAATTGAAAAAAAAAATATTGTATGATTCATAGAATTACATTAAATAATTGCTTGATATTTTTTAAAAGAAAAAAATTCTAGTAATAGTTGTTTTAAGATTTAAACATTTATTAACCTTATTGTTAAAACAAATGTTCAGATGCATTGCAGATGTGGCATGTTGTATTATATAGTTAAAGTAAAGAACAGTACTTGAATAGTATCTAACTGTAAATTAAAAGTATCATCATTTCTATTATTCTTATAGTTAAAAATATATTTATTCATTGAAACTAACAATATGACAAGTGAGAAATGACTTTTAACAAGTCATTTATTACTTTTTGTTGTTAAATATATATATATTTGTTTATTATTTTTTTACAACATATGTCAAAATATTTTTTTGTGTATTATGAGATATTTTAAGATAAATTTTCCCTTTCTTTTATTAAATTTTATCAAGTGTACATAAATTATATAATATCTACTACAAATTTTGTCATTTATGCTCTTAAATATATCAGTTTATAGATTTCATTAAAAGACTATTGTATATAATTTTCTCTGTGAAAATAAATTGTACATAAAGTTAATCGAAATGACTGTCATCTTAATATCTATTTAGGAAAAAGATATTCATAAAAGATTAGCTTTTCAAATAAAAATATATCATCCTTATGATTTTAAAAATAAATATTTTATAGAAAAAATTATTTTTATAAGAAAATTAACCATTGCTCATTTATTTTTACTATATTTATTACATATTATAAACCATTATCTCGTTTCAAATCCACATAACCATTTCTTTGTTTAAATTTAAGCTATCTATATAAGCAAATTATCTTGGAACATACACTGCTACAGAGTAGTATATTCTTTTTATTACAATTTATAATTATTGTAAAAATTTTCGTTAAGCCTCTTATAACTTTAAAACAATATTATAAAAGAAACGATTTTCGAACATTATTTCTGACAATATTTTAAGAATAAATTTATTGAATATCTTTGTTTAACCTTTTTCAACTTGTAATTTTTTTTTCATTTACATATTGATTAAATCTTATTTTGTATAATTCTTTTTTTTNTTTTTTTTATAGTCATATGATAAATATTTAGTTAAAAATATTTAGATATAACGTATGTATTGAAAAAAAAACATTTTAAAAATTACATTTAATTGTGATAGTGGTCTATAAATATATTTTACACTTCAAATTATATTATATACATTAAAAAATGTTTATGTAGATGATAGGATATTTATATTATAAGTAAAATTTTCATTAATCCTCTTTACCAATAGTATTATCTATATACAATATATTATTTATATAACTTCCCACTTTCATGGAACGTCATAGCTTATCATCACAATTGATTGAAAACCTTACAACAAAAAGTGGCATGTTAGATAGAAAATAGTAAATTTTGTTTTATTTATGTTTCCTCCTTAAAAGATGTAAACTTTATTTTATATTCAAATAGTGTATTAAAAGTGTGTTTATACAAACATTCATTTAAACATATGGCAATATAAGGTTTCTGTAAACAACAATTTTATTTAATTAGCAATTATATTTGTATTGGATGAATTTTTGTATTTGTGTAACTTATTTTATCATAAAAAATATATGATGTATTTAAAGCAATATAAATATTATTCCATAAATATAAAGTTAAATAAAATAAAAATGCGCAACTTTAACTATTTCTTTCAATATTTAAATCCGCTTAGCCTTTCAAAACCCAATTTTATTACATTCTTCCCATTCAATAAATTTAAAAACTTTCGATTTCATCAAACTGTTATATTTCATTTATTTAAATATTTATATAAAATTTTATATGTTTATAAAAAGTTTATCGTTTTTTAACATATGCTACATTAACTTTAATGTTAAATACCATTTGCTATATATTAATATTAAAAAAAANAAAAAAAAGTATTTGTTTAAAATATTAACCTTTTAAGCAATTTTATTAATAAAAGATCTTCACTATTCCAATACTATTAATAAAATGTTTAATATATTTAATATTTTATAATAAATATTCATACAAATTAAATTTTTAAAACAATACCTTTTGTTTCTATATTATAAAATTGGATTGATAAATAACATATTGCCTTTGATTTTTCTTTATTCAATTTTAAATTGATTAATAACATTAATATTTTTTTGTTATTTTTTATTTTAAAATTTTTATTATTAAGTAGTAATATACATTATGTAAATATACTTATAACAAGTGAATTATATTATATCTATTTAATTATTTACAAATATATTAGTCTAAAGAATTACTCAATCGTAAAAAATCATATTTTTAAATTTCTGAATGATATAAATTTCTTTTCAAAATATGTTGTAAAGGTTTTTATTTTATCTAAATTATAAAATTCATATACTAAACATAAGAAAAGAATTGTAGTATGAATGATTAGAATAGGATTGTTATTATCTCTTTGATTCATCTTATACCAGTTTTCATTGTGAAAATAATATATTAATTTCATGCTTTTGAAAGCATTATATGAATTATTTAAACTTTAGTATATTTTAAAACATTTTATTCATAATTTTTAACATAGTGATTAAAAACGATTTTTTATATATAACTATATTTTTATAATTATAATATTTAATTTCAGATCGTATTATGGAAGAAGATCTTTATGATACACCATGGGAATTTAAAAATAAAACATTTGTAGAAAATATTGCAGCAATTGAAGCTGCCACTGCAAATAATTCTAATTTATTGTATAAAGATAAAAAATGGAGTAATAAAGGATTTTCTGAGAATAGTTCTTCTTTAATATCTTCAAACAATTCCTCACCATTGCTATCTACTGAAGAAAAAAAAGATAATAAAAAGATTACAAAAGAAAATTCAAACAATGACAATAATTTACAAGAAAAGATTAAGACAATAAGAAATATGGAGAAAAATTCTTCAAAACAACAATCAACTAAGTATAGTAATAATAAAAAGAAAGACAAAGTTTGTTCGAAACATATTCTAGCAACTGTTGCACCGGTTAATATAAAAGACACTACTAAAAATACATTTAACAATAACTGTGATTTTTCATTCAAAGATTTAAATAAAGATGACGAATTTAAAAGACATAATGTTACCAAAAGGCATGATTATAAGCAGGCAATTAATAATGGAACGTGTTTTCAAAGTGATGATTCAAGATCTAAATATGTCAATCAAAATATCACGCGGAGGACAAACGAGACAAACTGCGATAACAATACAGTTTCCTTATTAATATCTAATCCTTCTTCACCATTTGATTTAGTTTCTCAATCACCTTCAACATCACCATTAAGTAATCAATCACCAAAATCATTATCTAAGCATTCAGAAACTTCATCACCCTTAGCTCGACATACAACTATTCTAACAACAACAAAAACAATTTCACCTAGACATAATAAACAACAAACTTCCTACCAACGATCATCTCATAATGATACGATAAACATTCCGAATTTAGAGAATACATTCAATAATCAATCTTCCTTGAATAATATAGCTTTACAGAAATGTACATCAAGTAAATCTCAACAGCATCTATCAAGGAGAAGCAAATTGGAGACGGAAGATATGATTATTCATGATAATGTAGATAGAACAGTTGCTGAAAGGATGCTTCAAAAATTAGATTCGGGTCATTTTTTACTTCGACGAAGGCCAGAAGGTAATATGGCTATGTCATTAAAAGGAAATTCGGGTATACTTCATATAAAATTAGAACAACGATCTGGAAGATGGATATTGGGTGAAGGGCCTACATTTAGTTCAATTTCTTCAGTAGTAAGATACTACAGAAATCATGAGTTACCAATAAGAGGAGCAGAGCATATTATACTTAAGAGTCCCATATTAGTTCAAAGAGAAGATAAATTTTTTTGTTAAATATTTACATTAATTAATTATTAGAAAAAAAAAAGAAGATAATCCTTATATATTATAAAATATTTTGAAATATATATATTTTATCTTTATAAAATCCTTGATAAAAAAATTATCCAATTTATTATGATTCTCCTATTCTTTCAAAATATTATTTATATGAAAAGTTCCTATATTTGATTAGTAATAATAAATTTATTTACCAATGTAATTGCATTCTTTTTTATTTTCTTAATGATATTTTTGTTTTATGATATAATCAGTATATATAACTACATATAACAATAATAATCGTGATTAGGCAATAAATTGCCAAGGGCTATAAATTGATGAAATATACGTATGGAAAAAGAAATTTTTAATGTGAAGATTATTGTATCTTTATTATTAAAATAATATCAAAAATGATTTGGAATATTTTATTTTATTGAACGGCATTACCTGATTGCTAGTTAGTGGAACAAATTAGATAAAAATAGAACTTGTATTAGAGAGAGCGGGATTTGATATGGGGGTATGGTTAAAGGTGATCCATATTTAAGCTTATATTTATTAAAAAAAATAAAAAGGCTTGTTTTTTTTTATAAAATATAAAGTTATTTATTTCTATAATTGTGTATATTAAAAATACGTTTTTAATTTCAAAAAATAACGTGTTGTATAAAATTGTTGGAAAAAAAAATTCTATATTTAACGAAGGTTATTTTGCTTGAATATTTTATATTGATAATTTTAATGGTGTTTATTTTAATGATTCTTTCTTATGTCTTGTATTGTAATCTATTTTATAGGTAATATTTATAATAATATTTAAAATCCCTTTCCATGTGTATATATATAATTCAAACTAAAATTAGTTAACCCAAATATTACCTATGACCTAAGATTTTTTAAACAAAGGAAAATAATTTATGAAAGTGAAAAGGATAAACTATATCTTATAAAATATAATAATTCATAGTTAAATAAAAGATAGCTGTAAAAGAGAAATTTATATAGGTTTAAGAAGTGTAAGATCCGTAACAAAATCAGTATTAATTATTTAATAATAAATATTTATTAATCTCTATATTTTATAAATGTAAAAAATATGCCAACATAACTTATACTATCATATGCTTAAAATATAAATTTCATATTATTTTTTAAAATATAAATTAGTTTCATTATAATTTATTTTTAAAAGTGTTTTGTACTTTAAAAGTAATCTTTTTGAAGACTTATAATTATATATATAAGATTGAAATGTTTATAAAAATTACAGCTATATATATTATATATATATATATACATGTTATCTAATTTATACATTGTTTTATTTATTTATATTTAAAAAAAATTTTTTATTTTAAATATTTGTTAGAAATGATAATTTCACTTAAATAGTCCCTGTCATAAGTGAAATTATTTTGTATCATTTATTTGCACTATTAAATTTGTAGCATAATGTCTGTTCCAGACACTAAAAATTGTTAAATTTTAAAACTGTTGTACTATCATAGTCTGTGCCAGGCTCCGTAATCATATAAAAAGTGATAGACATTAATGTTCGTTGTAATTTTATATTTATTGCATGCCAGCTTTCTTAACTTTTTTTTATAGTACAAAATTTAAACAAATGCCCTTTGATGGAGTCTGAATATAATTTCTTTAGAAAAGGTAAAATCAAAAGTAATGATCATTTTATTTAAAAATATATATATTATAGCACAAATATATGTGTGAAAATTTTGTTTAAAATTACTGATTAAATTATTCTTGCGTTTCCTAACTGAATGCAATTTTTTAAATAGCTGACCTATTTATGTACTTGAGACTGGCTAATAGTTATAAATGTTTAAGAGAGTATAATGAAGAGAAACAATTTGAAATTTTTTATTACAAATACCTTGATTATATAAATTAATTACTACAGTGATTAAAATATCTTTAAGCATGTTCAATAAGCCATATTGTTGGTGCCAACCGGTACTTGTTCTGTCTCAAATACTGATTTAAACTTCGAAACTTCAAGGTTTTCTTTTTCTAGGAAATATCATTCCGTTATTAAGTTATAATCACAAAATTTTTAAGCACATTAAGTATGTCCTTATCACATTTTAATCATTCAAATTTACAACTTTCTTAATTATACTAATGTTATATAATTAAAATTCTTTATAAAAAAAAAAGTATGGTAATTGATTAAACCTAGCAAATTAAATATTTTGTAGGTAAAATAATTTTAATTAAATTAAATTTGTAAAAAATTATTATTTTTAAAAGAAATAGTACAAATTATTAATGAATAGATATTTTTATATAACATAAAATATATTTTAAATTATAATATTTATGTCTTTATTGTAAATTCTTCAAATATTTAGCATCAATTTTGAAAAATATATTTTGTATCTAGGTATTAATCATGACTTATATTATCATTAAAACACATCTTAAATTTAGGTTATGTAGCCATATTATAGTCCTATATTATAAAATTATTCATTGAAATGAAGTGTCATAACAAAAATATTTAAAAGACTACAACAAGATAACATATCTGACAGTCCAAATTCTTTATATCTTTATGTCATGTCTTCTGATAACATTTTATCCTTACACGCCAATGATCTTCATTGAACAAGCCGTGCCAGTCATATGCCCCTGAACTTGATACATTAAAAATACAATGCGTAAAATCTTTTTATCTTGTTAATCATCTTTGATATACTAGTACTTGCAATATTTCGAAGAAAAAACATATTGTTACATGAAAATAAATATGTTAAATCTTAATGGTGCTTGGTACCTTACGCTCCAGAAGAAATTAAATTGAAAAAACACACTCAACCATTAAATTCTTGCCAATACAAAAATTATAATAAGGTTTTTAGATTCATATTTACCTTGACTTAATTACATAAGTTTCAGGGGATCATCAAAATAGAGTTTTTTTTTAAGTAACCTATATCTGACCTAAATATCAAAACCAAAATTTTTATTATTACGGAGTTAAAAAATAAGTAATCTAATTTTAATTTGAGTTAAAAATACAATACTTATTTCTTCTCAAATAATATGATCTATTTAGATAAAAAGTTTGTTCTTGACATTAAACAAAGATTGCAAAAAGTTTTTAGAAGATAACAATTGATAAATGATTGAATTATCCTTGGATACATGCAATTATAATACGATACGTGCTTTTTAATAAGAGTGTTATTGAAAATTTACTATATAAGGTAAATTTCAATAATACCAAAATTTATAAAACTATTTTATTTGTCATTTTGCGAATAAAATTTTTTAATCGTACAATTACATATTATTTTTTTGTATTTTAAATTCTTATTTTTCTAATATATTTATAAGCCTAATTAAACGTCCTTCTATCATCAATTATTTTTAAAATTATTAGTTAATTTTACTACAAAATTGGGATAGCGGGTCATCTTTTGACCGAGTTAATTATTTAGTAAGCCAAAATATTTTACTAATTTTAAATATTTATCATTTTGTTTTTATTCGGTTAAATATTATTTTATTGATATTAAATTAGCTTCTAATTAATATATCATAGAAAACTTTCATTACTTCTACGTCAGAATTAAATACAATGTTTATTATTAATATATATTATACATTGACACATTTTTATTTAAATAAAAAAAAAACATTATTTTTCAATTATCTCGGTAATATCATTTAAATAATAAAGATTACTTATTATTTTAATAGAAATTGTATTTGAAATTAGAAAAATATCATCGTAATTTTATGTACAATTTTATTGTAAGAAATTTTTCAATACACACAATAAAACAATGATTGTTAAAAAAAAATTATTATAAGAAGATCTAATCCTATTTCATTATAAAATAAATTTTATTAAGTTTTAAGTATTTATTCAAAAGTACAAATTATTTTGTAAAAAGAAACAAATTATATCAATTATAGGTGAATTAAAGGATATTAAAGATATTTGAAATTCTCTTACAAAATAGTGTTAATCATCATAGATCATTTTATTTGTTATGATTGAACTTTAAAGTAATTATTTATATATTAAATAGTATAGATTTGTTTTGCCATAACTATTAGGACTTTTATATTCTCTTCATATGTAATTCATGTGTATTTTTAAATTTATTACAAAAGGTAATTTTTACTATTATTTATAAGATAAAATGAATTCCAATAAAAACCGTAAACATGCCATATATTTCAAAATATTAGAGAAAGTTTTATCTTTTACTAATTATGTTGATATCTTTTATATAGAGATAAGAGAAAGTAGGAGGGATTCATTTAGAATTTAAACAAAACATTTATAAGTATTACTTATATATTTCTTAATTTTATATTTAATGGCAGTATTCAAAATTTTATATTGACCTCATGTCCCCTAAATTTTTGTTTTTCTATTGATATTTAATTTGAATGAATTATAAAAAGAAATCGCGCCAATCTTTTAATATTATGTAATTTTTAAGTTTGTGTTAAATATATACAGCAAGAATTTGTAAATTAAAATTAATACTATTCTTTTTGTGACATTTTCCTCCTTTTTAAATTTTTAACCTTTCTCATCAAATATTCTTTTCACATATCCCTTATTTATATTCCCAACTCATTAAACTTGAAAATTTTTAATATAAAAGTGTATACAAAAAAAAATAATGAAAAAAAATAGGGAATGTCCATGAACTTGCTTTCCATCAAAAATAGTTGTACTTGACCATCAAGATATAATTGCCATCTAATTTATCACAAATTCAATTTTCTTTTAATAGTTATATACATGATGCTCTCTTTAATATTTTCCTTCCGCCTTTCTTCAAAAATTATATTAAATGGCTTACATGAAGGGAGTATCTATACGTTACCTGCATCATCAATTTCACCCACCTCTTTTTTCTTATGCATATTTTTAACTGCTTTCTGAGAGTATATAAACAATAGTATTTAGACCTTCTATTCATCTTAGCTTAGATCAAGTTTCATGATAATTTTATTGCAAAAAATTATTTATTTTACTTTTATTAATGGTAAATTTATGCAACTAATTATTATATTAAAATTTTATATTAAATTAAATATAATATAAATATATATTTTTAATGAAACATTCAAAAAATACAATTTCATTAACTCTTTAACCTTTCAAATTTATCTTTCTTTTAAATAATCCCTTTCCTCCTATCTTTTATATCTTGGTACAAAATGCATTTTTCGTGTACAATTTAACCTAACCTTCAAATTACAAAAGGAGAGATATCACTTCTTTTTTGCTTTATGGCGGTCATACATCTCTCTATCTTGAACAACCCTTGATAATATACTTATTTCTTTCTTCTTATTCATCTCTATTAATGTATTCTTTTTATATTACCTACTTATTACCTATATTTAACATTAATTTGTTCCAGATAAACAAAATCAGTGGCTATCGGAGACTTCTCAAATCTTCTATTTAAAGTCTCTAATCAACCAATCAAACGTCAGTGTATATTTTTGTCGCTGTTTAAACATTATCAATTAATACTATATCAGTATCCTTATTATAATCAAAGATTCGTTTTCAAGATCATCCTAAAGTTGTATCTACACACTTCCAAGTTAATATATTGTCACCATATACAACCTTGAAAACATTAAAACATTTTCACATTAGACCCTAAGCTTTTGTCTGCTTTCATTTATCATAATTTATCTATCTATATACATTTATATAGGAGAGCATTACCATTCATAGAATCTTTCAAAACTTTCAAATTTATATTAAAAAAAAAAAATTAAATATGCTCCCAGAGCCACAATCACCACGCACTGCCTTGGCTCTTTCAGATCTTCAATCAGCAAGTAGCTCTTCTGGAGGGTTTGGTGTTGGAGGTGGAGGTATTTCTGGTTTATCATTATCAAATAATAATGGAGGTTGGTCTACAAGGGGAGTAGGTGGTATTGGAGCTGGCTTATTTGATAAAGGTTCTTCATCCTCTACAAACGCTGGAGCAGGTGCTGGAATTTTTGGATCAGATTCAAATCAGGTTCGATTAACATATAAAAAATATTCTTTTATTTTTATGAATCTGACTTTACTTTTTTTTTTTGCTTTATTAACATTTTTTATAGCACTGACAAAATATATTTTTTTTCACAATTATGAAAATTAGTACTAAACATTTTTTAAATGTTTTCGAGATTCGTCGTTCTCAAAATACTTATTTTTAAATTTGTATATATATATATACTTTTCTTTATTTATTAATATTGTAATTTTAGAACGGGAACAACTACGGAATCTTTGGTTCAAACAATTGCAGTTGTTCGTCAAACGATTACGGTCTTTTTAGAAAATGATAAGTCAAAAGTAAGTATAAAAATATATTTATTTTAATTAATTATTTTAGTTCAATTATTCTTTATCTTCTTTTATCCGCTTTATATTTCTTTTCACCATTATATGGGAAAAGTGATAAATTACCACCATGTGATTCCATTCCAAAATTGCTTTGTTGTACAGAGCGTGTTCTTGAGAAATGTTTAGGAGGCTGTATTAATTATGTTCATGCTAAATGTCCCCATAAGCTTTACAAATTTGAAAAAATTGCTAATCAAGATAAAAGTGAAACCAATGACAAATCAATTGAAGCAATTCCCACTCCAGAATTAAGTAGTCATAATAAAAATTCAAAGGAAGTAAAACCAAAACTTTTTGGTGAATCATCAAAAATAATAAAAGCTCCAATTGAACAAGAACAATTATCAGTTCCTAAACAAGTAGTATTATCTGCACCTTCATTTGTACCAAAAACAGTTGGAGATTATGCTAATCTTAATCCAAAATATCCTGTAACAGAAGTTTCGGATAAAGATCTTTCTCCAGAATGTGGTACAGAACAATCTCAACCACCATTTTCACCATGCATTTCAAGAAAAACTGTTGATGAATTATTTCGATCATGTTGTGAGCAACATGTTCCATCAAATTGTCATAGTTTATGTAGTTATGAACATCGTGAACATGTTGCAGCTGAAACTTTAATTCAAGCTGTTCAACAAGAAGGATGTGATTTAAAATATATGACAAAAATTCTTTATTGTGCTAATCAAAATAGAGATAATAGAAAATGTTGTTCTTCTCTCGGACTTGATTCTACTGATCTTGGTGTTGGTTCACGGTATGTTAAATAAAATAGTAATATTTCTATATATTTTTATAGATGCTTAAGAATGTGTAACATTTCACCATCTGGAGATTCTTTATCAGTCCTTACCGAGAAAGATCTTGTTTGTTTATCAAATTTAAATATTGTTAACTACTGTGCTAGAGCTGGAATAAGAACATTAGCTTAAAAATGTTATTATAATAATACATTTAATATTTTAACAAGAGCACAAAGCAATTATCAAATTTTTAATTTTTAATATTTGGAAGAAAAAACATTAATAATTTAATATCACTTATAACATCTTCAGTTCAACAAATGCAAAATATTATGGAATCATTCTTATTTATACAAATTAAGCGGACAGTGGAAGGTAAAAGAAGAAATTAATTTAACTTACTCATAGCAACCTCATCATATCTTTTCTAATTTTTGAATCATTAATCAATTTTTTAGCAACATTTTTCCTCAAAAATAAGACTATTATATATTCAAAAAAAAAAATGATTAGTAATCATTTTAAAATCAAAAAGAAAAATTTAAGAAGCCTAAGGTTCTCATATTATTATCCCAGCACTATTAATAATGCCATGTTTATACTTCAGCTTATTAATGTGAAAATACTTAATTATAACTATTCTTTATAGTTATTTCAATATCAATAATTACACACCAACTGTACAAATAATTATAATTTCTAATATCAAGCATTTTTGGCAGGCCAAATATTTTATGCATTTTTTGATATTTTCTTAAAAAATATTTAAGAATTAAGGTCTTTCTCATATACAATTTGAAACTTTAATTCTTTAAAAAACTTTAGAAAATTAATACAAAGTTTTTATTGTATATGCATACCAGTTGTCTTTCAACAAACTCACTATTGATAATTGTACTTCTAATAAAAACCTTTAAAATGGTTTTTTTAAATTATTTTGATTTTTTTTCTACCTGTTGTACAAATTAACATTTTTTGATTCTTGCCAGTGCCTTGTACTTTTAATAATAAACTTTTTGAAAGATATATTTTATTTATAGATCAAAAAAATTATTCTTTACAACAATTTTCTTTCCAATCACCAGAATTGTCAGAGTAAATTTCTTTTTTCCATATTGGAACAGTTTTTTTTAATTCATTAATTAAAAAACTTGATAATTCTTGACATTCCAAACGATGTGGAGAAGAAACAGCAATAACAACGGATGCTTCTGTAACAGGAACATGATTAATTCTATGAAGGATTGCAATATTTTGAATATTTTTATATTTATTTCTTCCTCGAATACATAATTTCTTTAATTCTTTCATTGCCATCTCTTCATAACACTCATATTCCAAACGTTTGACATGTTTACCATTAAAATTATCCCTTGTTACTCCTACAAACATTGAGATTGCTCCACAAGATGGATTTGAAACCATTTGAGATACATCAGAAATATTTATTTCTTTGTCCTTAACAATTCTCAAAACATCTAATTTTAAACATCTCCAAAAAATTTTACAAAAATCTTCAATATTATTTAAATCAATATTTTCTCCTTTAATAAAATCAATTGGAATATCCTTGGGAATATTATTCTTTGAAATATTTAAATTCATTTCGTATGCTGGCCAAACAATTTGATCAAAATATCCTTCCATATCAGGTGGATCATAGTCTTTTCTATTTTTTCTTCTATCCCTACATGTCTCTTTATCTAAAGTAATATATAATATTTTAGAAAAATAAGAGACGAGATTTTTTATCTCTAAAAGCATTGTTCCTTCTATTATTAACAAATCACATGATTTACTTCTTTTATGAACTTCCTCAATTAATTTTTCTTGGTTCAATGACGCTATTGAATCATAATCATAAAATATGACATTTGGATTGTCTTTACTTTCAATCCTCCTAACACTTCCTTCATCAATATAAAAGTCGTCTTGAGAAATTTTGTCAACTATTATTTTATTATATGAAGCCTTTATAAAATATTTAATATTATATTTTGACAAAAAACTTACTTTTTTATAAAATATATTTCCTAGGGTAGTTTTTCCACTACAAGTGCAACCAACAATGCCTAAAATAAAAACCATCCTATAATGTATTTGTTTACATACACTTTCCAAATATAATTCCAACACTATAAAAATATATATAAAATTAATACATGATTATCGACTGCATTAAATAATTACTTTTACATACAAATAATAACAGAGTATGTGTAATTTTAATGTCATTACATTTTTGTAAACAGAAGTGGTAAAAAATTTAATAGAATATTTTACAGAAATTTGGAATATAATTGACAAGACATATAATTATCATCAGTTTTAATATAATGAATTTTTATGTATACTAGTGTCTACACTTATTTTATAATTGTTATTCGTTGCATTTTTTAAAAAATAATATAATATTATTAGATTAAAAAGTAATGCCACTTTGAGGAAAAGTTGTCATTGTTACTGGTACTTCTTGAGGAATAAGACGTGGAATTCCTTTATAATTGAGAGAAGGTGGTTCAATGATTTATATTACTAAACGTGAACTAAAGAAAGTTTATTAAATACTCAAAATGACCTTCTATCAATTGAAAAAAATGGTAAAAATATCAATGATCGAGGCGGAGAGGCTGTTGTTTGTTATGTTGATCATAGTAATGTGGAAGGAATAAAACAATTTTGTGAAAAAGTTGATTTTGAAAATAATGGTAAACTTGATATTTTGGTGAATAACGCTAACGAAGGAGCTACAATCAAAATTGAAAATAGCAAAAAAAATTTTTGAAAGTGTAAACCAAAAATTTGAGATTAAATTAATGATATAGGATTAAGAAAATCATTACTTTGTATCTGTTTATGGATTTTTTGAATTATGGTTAAAAATAAGGAATGTCTTATTGTTAATATCAATTTTTCTGAAGGACTGAAATATTTTATCAATATACCTGATGATGTTGGAAAAGCATCATTAGATAGTATGACTAGTAATATGGTTGTAGAATTAATGCGTTTTAATGTAATTGTTATTCCATTATGGCATGGACCTGTAAAGACATAATTAATTACAAAAACTGTTGAAAATGATTTANTGAATATTTAGTTCAGATAATAACACAAAAGAAAACAAAGAAATAAAGAATATGTTTATGAAATATGAAAGCACAGAATTTGTAGGAAAAAATATAATTGCTTTATGAAACGATTCAAACAAAATGGAAAAAAAAGAAGAAAAAATTATATTTACAGAAGATTTATAACATGAATATGGATTCAAAGGTATTGACGGGCATGTTATATTAGGATTTAGAAACATAGGTTTCTTTTTAAAATTTGTAGTGTATAATTGTTTTGCAAAGAGTATATACCTACCTTTTTGAAAATTCTAAGTTGAGTTGTTATTGCCTTTTTTAAAAAGTTATAAATTTTATTATTAATTACAAAAAAAAAGATAAGTAATAATAAAAATTATAAGACTTTATATATAAAAGATTTCTATTCTGATATGCAATTTTTTTATATATTTGAACTTTCATGACAATTTCTGGTATCAAAATTCCAATTATAAACAACTTATTTTGGTTGATATTAAAAAAATGCAAACAGAAATTATTATCGAATGTATTTAATAATTACTTGTGCACACAAATAAAATAAAAATACGTGTAGTTATATTTATCATTTTATATTTCTGCACAAATAATTAATATATTTCGTCTATTTTTGTTTATATTTTAGAAAATTGGATATAATTGATTAGTCGCGTTATAATCATCTTTTTTATTTTAATAAATTTCATCAATTATAAATGAATATGCACGTTTTGATATTGTTATATTTTAGGGAAAAAAATATTATTTAAATAAATAATAATGTCACTTCGTGGAAAGGTTGCTGTTGTTACTGGTGCTTCTAGAGGAATTGGCCGTGGAATTGCTCTTCAGCTAGGTGAAGCTGGAGCCAAAGTTTACATCACAGGACGTGAACCAAAGAAAAGTTTGTCCAATGCTCAAAGTGATTTACCTTCTCTTGCAAAAACAGCAAAAGATATTAACGAAAGAGGTGGTGAAGGTATCATTGCTTATGTTGATCATAGTAATATGGATGAGGTAAAAAATTTTTTCCAAAAAGTTAATAATGAAAATAATGGTCAACTTGATATATTGGTAAACAATGCTTATGGTGGGGTTACAACAATTGTTGAAAATAATGGAAGACCTTTTTGGGAATGTGACCCAGAAATGTGGGATGAAATTAATAATGTTGGATTAAGAAACCATTATTTTGCATCTGTCTATGGATCCCGTCTAATGGTTAAAAATAAGCAAGGTCTTATTGTTAATATAAGTTCCTCTGGAGGTTTAAAATACTTATTCAATGTTCCATATGGTGTTGGAAAAGCAGCTATGGATAGAATGGCTAGTGATATGGCTACTGAATTAAAGCCATATAATATATCAGTTGTTTCATTATGGCCAGGAGCAGTTAAAACGGAATTAATTACTAAGGCTATTAATGATAATTTGTTGAATTTTGGTAACGATACTATTAATCATGATAATACAAGTGTTAAAAATATTTTTATGGATGGCGAAAGTATTGAGTTTGCTGGTAAATGCGTAGTTGCTCTTTATAACGACCCAAATAAAATAAAAAAAAGTGGTAAAGTTTTACTTACTGCTGATTTATCTCATGAATATGGATTTAAAGATATTGACGGACGTGAAATATTAGGAATAAGAAATATTAGCTTTTTGTTAAAAGTTGCTGGATTTAATAAGGTTGCCGGATACATTCCTACCTTTATGAAAATTCCAGGGTCAATTATAACTGGTTTTTTTAGTAAAATATAAATAACATTATTTATTACTAAAAAATGGAAAAATAATAAAATATAATAAAGTTTAAAAATAAAAATAAAAACATAAATTTTAAAAACAAATATGTTTTCTTAACTCCATTATTATCTCCATCCAAAATAAAATCTTTATCCCCATTACACATTGGATAATCACATATGCACCTTGAAATATATTGTGAACCAAAAGGTATTTGATAGCATTCTGTAACTTCATCATCATTGGAACAACTTTTTATAACAATTTTTCTATTTGTATCTAAAGAAGCTGTTTCAGTTCTTACACATAATTTTCCTTCACATTCACCTTCATTACAATTTCCGGTATCAGAATTACAATCATAGCAACTTATTGCATATATATCTAAAAATATGTTAATTAAACATCTTACAAGATAAAAAAAAACTCAACCTGTCCATATTGCAAAACTGACAGCAATTCCAAAAATATAATATATCTTCATTTAATAGCTTTTTATCAAATTCAACTTAACTCCCTACACACCAAGCTCTCAAATAATAATAATAAAATAAAACATACAGACAAACTTCAACTTATTAGGTTATTACTTCTTCTTTAAAGCTAAAATTTAAAGGGGCAAGTTATGAATATAAAATAGGAGCAATTGAGTTCTTTAACTAATAATAATAATAATAATAAAATATTCTCTGAGATAAAATTTTGAAGACAGGAAAATGGTAGAGAGAAATTCAATTGTTACTGGAAGAGAAGATTTTTAATGAAAGAAAGAATCTGGATTGCCTTTATAAGCAACAGAATAATTTAATGAAGTTTATAAAGATTTTGAATATGAAAATAGTTTTTTTTAATAATATAAGAATCATAAATTACTACATAATATTGGTTTCCTCATTGATAAAAGAATATAAGGTAATTAAATGAAAATATCATTATTTAATCAAAGAATAAATGCTCACTTATGTTATTGAATAATTTTTATAAATTTTAATGCTCTAGTGTAATGTTATTTTGTGCCAAGATTATTGGTAACATTTGTTAATTCAAAATTATCTTAATTTGTCATTATTTATGTCTTTTTCAATTGTAATATATTTAAAGAAAGGTTAAACTGGTATTAATAAAATTTGTGAATTAATATTTTTCATTTTAAATTTTTTCAAAAATAAATTGCTTCACCACTTAAAACATTTTGAAGATTGAATTTTAATTAAAAATTAATTATTTTTTAATCCATAAAAACTTTTCGTTGTACTTTAAAAATTTTATAAATATTATTAATATATTTTATTTAAATAAAATCTCAAAGATATAATCAGATGACAAATCAGACAACATTATTTTGAAAAAAATAAAAAATTCTTCCTATTGACAGATTAAAAAATATGATAAAAGTATTATAAAAATTTCTACTGTTCTCTTCTCTTTGACCTTCCTCCATAGTAAAACAGACATTATGCCTACGTTCTGTTGGAGTTCTGTCACTTGCATTATAAAAAATTTCGTGTTAAGACAGTGAAAAAGTTGTGATTATTACACGAGTATTGCTTGACTTCTAATAATATTTAAAGTTTTTGAACAAATATTTTTAATTATATTATTATTTGATAGTTAGAATGCCAAGAACCCGTTTAAGATCAAAAACTCAAGAAGGAAATACAAGTCAATTGTTAAAAGATGAATATAAAGAAGAACGTAATTCTAATATTACAAAACAGTCACCATCCAATACTGAAACATCTGATATTCATAGAGAAGATGTTTCATCCTTTCGAAGTGGAGATGAAGAAGTAGAAATGCAAATAGATGTTGAAGCAGTAGAGGACAATGCACATAATATAGCTTGCAGGTAACTTTTAAAAAAATTTTTAATTGATTAAAACTTTTATAAACAATTTACGTTTCCATGCGTATAGTATCTTAATAAATAGTACTCTAAAATTTAAAATATCATGGCGCCTCAATAAAAATGCGGCCGATTCCGAAGCGCCGTAGTTTACTAGTTTTTTTAAAATGAAAAATAAATTACGGTCCGTCCTCATTTCAGGGAGCAAATTAACAATAGTTATGTAACGGAGAACAGTGAAATTGAAGAACAGCAGAATATACAAATTTATGAACTTAGTGATGTTCCAGAAGGTCAGTTGGTTGAACAAAGTTTAGTTTTAGGCCAAGATGTTTTAACACTTCATATAAAAATGGTTGATGGGAAAAGAGTTGTATATATACCAAATAAAACAGAAAAATTGCCTTATGATGAATACTTGACACTTCTTAAGACTGCAGAACAAACACCAGATATGATATGTCGAGATCCACCTTATATTCATCTAGAAGGAGGATGTATTGTTTTGTATGATTGTTCTGATATTGATAAAGAAGGTGTATTAACAGATGCAGACGTCAGAAGTACATTGAGAATTGATGGATATCGTTGGTCATGTTCTCGTGGAACGAGAAGTTTATGTAATGGTTTAAAGAGAGGATATGTTAATCTTTATAGCCCTGATAATCGTGGTGGAGATGAATGTTTTAGTAGGTATGAAATATGGGATCATAATAAACCAAATGGAATTGTACTTTTCCATTATGTTGGAAATCATAAGAAGGCTTTAGAAGTAGCACAAACTATGCCTCATAGAAATAGTAAGAAGGCAAAACCATTTTTAAGAACACAACCTAGAGTATTACGAAAAATAGCTCGGAGTTTTTCATCTGTTATTCGTCCTGACGAATTGTACAAAATGATAGGAAATGAAGGACATGGAAATAGTGATGATTTAGGAAATTCATTACGTGGTGTTCAACAGGTTAAAAATGTTATAAGATATTTTAAAAAGAAAGCTAGATTAACACAAGATGGAGTATATAATATTTATCTTATGGAACAATTACTAAAATATAGGAATAAAAGTAGTTTTGTTCATGAAATTGTGCTACCAAGTGTAAATATTACATTATTTTGTTCACCATTACTTTCAGAATTTACAACATGTCATAGAATGTCTAATGTCAAGACAGCAAGATTGGTATATGAGAGGGTTCCAGTTATAGGTTCTTTTAAAATTTCAGTTTTATCATTTAAACATCCATTTTTTGTTGATGAACCATTAATTCCTCTTGGTTTTCGAATATACGAGAATGAAAATGAACAAGGGCACATACAATTTTTAAGGAGATTATTAATTGAGTTACCAGGTGTAGAAGATTTTAACAAATTATTAGTTAATGATTTAGAATTTAATTTTGATAGCGAAGTTCCACATTTAAAAGTATTAAAAACTTGGAAAAGTTTGAAAATGATGACGTTTGTGGAGCTACGTGTTGAAAAAGGATCTGAATTTGAAGAAACAACAACACATATTTTGGAAAGACTTTTAGGTTGTGACAGTTCTGATGCAATAAACAATGAATGGTTAATAATGAAAGATTCGATGTCCATAAAAAATTGGACAAATGATGTTAAAATTTTTGAAGGATTAATAATTCCTCAACTAATGCAATATTATGCTATTTATGGAGGGAAAGATGTAAATATTAGCTGTACAGAAGTTCATGATTTGTTGTTAAAACCACCAAGTCTCACAGATTATCTTCATGAAATGTATAATGGTCAAGAGTTACCTTTAGATATAAATATGCTTTGTTTGTTTTACTTTTGCAATGCATATATTAAAGAAGTTTCTTGTAGTTATCAACAAAGCGGTGTTTTACAATTAAATCCTATTTTTGATGAAGTTTTAGCAAGTGGGGATTTAATGGAGGAAGCTCCTTATTATGTACCTATTTCAAATATTGTAGATTCTGTTTATAGAGATGCTTCTAATCCAACAACATTCCTTGAAGGAACTCCATGGGCTTCAAATAGAGCTGATCTTTTAGATAATGATCCTGATTATGCTTTTCATAAAAGTATTGCAAGTGATAGTATAGCTCAACAAATTGTAGATGATAAATGTATAACAATAACTTCTCCGGGACAATTTCAGGTAACGTATAGAGATGAATCATTTGTTGTGAATATGGGCTTAACAAAATCAAAACTTAAATTTTCATGTACATGCCCGTCCACAGGAGTTTGTGTTCATACACGAGCTGTCAAAGTACTTTTAAATGTCGTTGGACATTCAGATGATAAAGAACCAAGTATTGAAGAAGAAAGAAAAAGAAATTTATCAAATGTTGATAATGGTCCTATCTACACTAAGAAAAGAAGGAATACAATTGGAATTCAAGAGTCAACGCTATGACCCAATTATTATAAATAAGGCCCTTGCCATAAAAATTTTAAAAATTAAATTTTTAATAAAATTATATTATTAAATAAAATTTTAAAATCATATTATATATTTACATTAACACATAAAAAATTTTCTCCCAAATTATATTCCCACAACAATACAATTCATAACAAGTGCAATGTGAAATCATCACATTTGAAATCATCATTACTCTTATTGTTAATTAATGTCTAGACTGTTGTATTTTATTTATATCTTATTCCAGAAAATTTAGGTGGGAAAATAGTGACCTTTTCCGCTTTTAAAAGATTTAAATCTTTCCAAGCTCAATGGCATCACTTTATCTAGATATATATGGTCCTTCACTATGAAACTAAGTGATTAATATTCACACTACTTATTCCAAAAAATTTGTTCACTACAGTTACAAAGTTTGGAGAAGTATTTATGTTAAGATTTTCAATTGTCACTGTTTTAATTAATTTTATTCATAATTAATTTATATATTACGCTAGTATATAAGAGATTTTTTATTCTTAATTTCCATAATTTATTAATGAATATTTTTTTTTCCTTTTAGACAATAATGCCTTGTAAGAAAAAAGCTGCTCAAGATGCTGAAAATACTGCTGATAAAATAAGTAAAATTTCTGTTACTTCTCAGGATGAACCAAAAAAAAATGGAAGAAAGAAAAATTCTCTTAAAGTTGATGATAAAAAAGTTGAAGATAAAGGAAAGAAAGAAGGAGGAACTTCGAAGAAAATTGAAAAAAAAACTAGCGCTGGAAAGGAAAAAATTGTAGAAAAGGGCAGTGTTACTGAAAAACATCAACCAATTAAGCGGACAAGGAAAGCTTCCCATACTGAAGAAACTGATAGTTCTATTAAAAAAGTGAAATTTTCAACTCCACCTCCTGAGGTACATGAAATTACTCCAAGACAAACGCCAACGAAGTCGACATCGAAAACTAAAACACCCAAGTGTCCTTTAAAAAATTATATTAATGTTATTAAGGGAGATCTCATATTAACATGTGGTACTGGAGAACAAATAGGACATGGACAAAGAAATACAACAAGAAAACCTCGAGGTATTATGGATTCTCTTCCAGATGATATTATTGATATTGCTGCAGGTGGTGTACATTCAGTCTTTTTAACAGACACTGGTGAAGTTTATAGTTGTGGTATAAATGAGAAAGGTACAATTCCTCTTAAGGATAGACCTGATGATGATTGCATCACTGAATTTGCCAAAATTGAATATGATGTAGAGATTACTGCTCTAGGAAAGGTAGGTTAATTTTAATTTATTTAATTTGTATTTTTTTTNTTTTTTTTCTTTAAGTTTATTGCAATAGTTGCTGGAGCCTCCTTTACTGCTGCTCTTACAGAACAAGGAAGTGTTGTCATATGGGGTGATCTTCGCGATGCAGGTGGAGAAATGACTGAACATGATGTATTTGAAAATCTTCGTGAAGGTATCAATGTACTTATTGACTCACGTAAAGGTCATAAAATTGTTAAAATTGCTGCAGGAGAGAATCATCTTGTTTGCCTTTCTGAACAGGGTGAACTTTTTACATTTGGAGACTTATCTAAAGGACAACTTGGAAGAGTTAGTGGTAAATATTCTAGTCGTAAAGGAGCTTTTTATGGGGACAATTCTGGGGACAAACTGAAAGTGCCTAATATCCTTAATAAAGGGAAGGCTGTTGTTTTTAAAAATGTTTTTGCTGGTGGATATTGGACTATAGCTGTATCTAGAGAAGGAGATGTATATGTTGCTGGCTTGAATAATTATGATCAGTTAGGATTTCCAGCATCTGATAAGGATGGAGATGATAATAGAATATTGTCTTTTAAGAAGTCACCTATTTTTGTAAAAGAAGGACTACAAATAACACATGTTTGTGGATCACAGCATATTGTTGTAAGATATGATAATGGAGAAGTGTATTCAATTGGTAGAAATATTGATAATGCTCTTGGATTAAATACATGGAAAGGAAAGGATGATAACGAAAATTGGAAGTCGGGAAAACTTAATAAAATTCCTTTTGATGTAAAGATTGCTGGAGCTACAGCAGGTTTGGGATGTTCAATTGTATGGGATGAAGATGGAAATGCATGGTCATGGGGTGCTGATACTTCCGGTCAGTTAGGACTTGGAATAAGTGAAGATGATGATGATAAGATGGTTCCAAAACCAAGGAAAATATCATCGAAACATTTAGAAGGGAAGAAAATTTTTAAGGTTTCTATTGCCGATAATCACTCAATTTTCCTAACTTGTGATTTGGATTAATTTTTTTTTTTTAATTTTTTGTGTTTGTATTTGTATTTATATATTAACTTTAAATCTAATTTTTTTTCAAATAAATTCACAATAAAGTTCGTATCGATTATTTAGTGGTTATTTTTAATTACCTATAATATTTATAAAATGAAAGGTATCAAATAATGTTTTAATTACCCATTTTTAAAGAATAAATTTCGCTATCTATCATTGTCGACATATATTTTCTAAAACGACTTTTTGGTTATCAAAGTACTTTATTTTATTTAAGAAAAGGTGCGGTTATAACAATATATAACATTTTACATTTCAACTGCCATCTATGCTTGAATAATAGAGATGCAATTTAATAGATTTTACATAAAGGATTATTAAAAAAAAATATTAAAATTTAATTTGATTTAATTGAAGCGAAAGTAATTTGTAATTTATTATTTAAATAACTATTTTTCACTATTAATTGTAATTTATCATTTGTCGCATACAGAACATTTTAATTTAATCCAAAAAACCTTTAAATATTCTTATAACATATTGACAAAAAATTTTTTTTCCCATTTTTTATTATATTATCTAGTTTGGTAATATTTAATTCCGTAAACATGTACGCAAATAAATATAAAATATATATGGCAAATTTATTCAATTTTTAATTAAACAATTATCTTTTATTATCTATGATATCGTTATTTTTCAATGCTTTAATTTTGATCAAATCATATATAATTATTGTTTTAATAAACTGAAAACGAATATATGCATACTGACAACATATATATGTATTCACGACATATAACATTTTCATTTTGTTGCCAGTGCAAAAATAGTTTTTTGTTTCCCAACATTTGGCTCGATAACGTCTATGAAGAAGACATTGTTTGTAAAAGTAATATATTTATGTACACATATTTTTAAGATGTTAGATCACATATGAAACAATTTCCATTGTTTGTATTTATTATTGTTATATTATATGATGTAGATAAAAACAGTTTTGAAACATATAGGAATTACAAATTTAAAAACATTATATATCCCTTTAGATCTAAATTTGTTTATAATATGTATGTATTTTATAAAATTAAGAAAGAAATAAACAATATTTTAAATAAAAAAANAAAAAAATATTACACACTATATTTAACATTTTTTTTATCAACAATGATTATGCGCCATAGGACCAAAAACGCCAAGCTTCATTTCCTAATAATCAATGGCAATACTCTGTATACGTGTAATATACGTAACATACTTTATATGTACGTTTAAATAATAATTATTATTTCTTTAAAAAATATAATTTATATTATTTATTTTTTTATAATATTCATCCAATAATATATCTTATCGTTTTATAATTCTTTTTTACTTTGTGTGTATACATACATTCTTAGACAGTATAAAGTTTGTTTGGATATTTAGGTACCATACTAGTTCCTGCAACGGTAATTTTGAGAATATTTCTTCTATGTTGTATAAGTGTTCCCAATTATCTGTTCCTAAATAAATACTTCATATTAATCGTGCAATCTATAATGTCACAAAGTAAGTTGTTATTTAGCTATATGTTTTCCAGTAATATATTGATCAATTTGGTTAATTTTTATAGGACGAAAAGTACCTGAAGGAACATTATGCTTAGTTTGCGCGGATAAAGCTACAGGATACCATTATGGAGTTGCAAGTTGTAATGGATGGTAAGAGTTTTTTTTTTCCGTATATTTTACCATTTTTTTCAAATACATATTTTTATAGCAAAACCTTTTTTCGAAGAACGATCGTGACATCACAAAAATTTGTTTGCCAGTACAATGGAGAATGCGACATTAATAAGAGTAAGAAATATATTCAATAATTTAAAGTAAACTGTTATAGATGTTAGATGTGCATGCCGTCATTGTCGATTTAATAAATGTATTGCTGTAGGAATGGATGTGAATGCCATACAAAATGATCGTGATAAATTAGTAGGAACTAAAAAAAATGAAATTGATTCACCAATGGGAAACAATAGTGCGTTCTTAATATTAAGTGAAACGTGCGATTTCTCTTATGGAAATGAAATGTTTCAAAGCCCAGATTCATCAACTGAAGTTTTATGTAGTGAAAATATTGCACAACTAGAACATCTAGAAGAGTTGTGTAACAAGCTGAGGAATAAAATGCTTCCAGATAAAACTACTGCCAGAGATATATTAACAAAAAATAGTTTATTATGTGATGTTGATCGACTAGAGGAAGAGGTAAATGAATATAGTTTTATTTAAAATTTTTTAGCCTGAAACATACTTTAAAAAATTATATCCTGCTTCAATGAATGATGTTAGATATTGGAATATTAGAGAATTACGAATATGTCTTGAATGGGTAAAAATATTTAAAGAATTTACAACCTTACATGAGCACGATCAATTTGCCTTATTACACAATTTTTCTTTCACTTTCAATATTTTAAATAGGGTGTATTATTCTCTTCGAGATGATCCAGATAAAATAATTTATCCAAATGGTGCATATATTTTGAGGAATCCTCAAGTAGCTGTAATGATTCCAGGTTGTAGATCTATTTATCATAGACAAATGGATGAAATTATGAATCCATTAAGAAAATTAAAAATTGATTTGAAAGAATTTTCATCATTTAAATATATATTGTTTTTTAATCCAAGTTCGTTAATTTATTTTTACCATTATAACAAATGATTTTTAGATGCTCCTGATTTAAGTAATCCTGCAAAAGAAATTGTTGAAGGAACTAGAGATGTGTACGTAAAAGATCTTTATAATTATATGATAAAAAAGAATGGAATTGCAGAAGGTGGTATGAGATATGGAAAATTATTTTTAATGATTAATTCTATACAACAAATAATTGCTCAGAATGATGAAAATATGCAGGTTATGGATGTATTTGGCCATTTTTGGACTATTGACAGTTTTGTCAGAGAACTAACAATGAAACAAAAATCTGGAGGATAAATTAATTGACAATGAAATTATATATACGATTTTGATTAGTTTTAAGTTTAGTTTTATTATGTTTGAATTACGTAATTTTTAATTTAAAATGTACTACTTTTAAGTTTATTTTTATAAAACCGGTATCCAATTTTAAAATATTTGTTTTCCATATGGAATGCTTCATTATATTAATTCAAAAACAATCAAAATATTATTGTTGGTTTTGTATAAAATGTTCAAAAAAGAATCTATTACGTCTTTTGATGTACCAAAATAAACTGATAAGTATAACAAATTGTATTAAATTTATCATAAATAAGAGCCTAATTACTTTCCACGGATCAATTTCTTGATCAAATATAAAATGTTTCTTTGTATGTTCATAGGATGACATATTTTGTATATCCTGAATTAAATCTTAAATAATATAATTTATTATATGTTAAAATTTCAACTTACTAATGTCATTGTAATCATATACTTCTTTGGAAGAAAAAGTATTATCATTAGAAGTATTTAGAATGTTTCTATCCCATTCTTTTGGTTCAATTGGTCTCCACATGAATAATAATTAGTAATATTGTTATAATATTATTTACTTTTAAAATTTATATATAAGAAAAATGCTTTCATCCATTATATGTCTTTTGTTTAGTTTATCGACAATTATTATTCCTCATCATCTTTCTTCTTTTTAACAAATCAAGAAATTTAATACACATATTATTAATAGTATAAAATTTTTATCCTCTAGTTAAAAATATTTATTATTATATTATTTTAAATAAAACATTACATAAAGATATTAAAAATTTGAAATATATTGAAAAGTAATTTTAAAATGTTTAAACAAAAGTATATAAAAATACTTATTATTAACGATAAATATTCTCTTGATAGTTATTATTGTATGAATTATAAGTATAATTTGAAGCTGGTTTATCATCCCATGCTGCAGCAAAAGGATCAACATTCCCTGGAATTGTATTATAGTCTATTTGAGATGATGATACAGAATCCGTATTATTTGTTGTTGCATATTTTTCTGATGTATTTAATGCTGACATAGGATAAGAATTAGTAGGCTGATTAACATTATTTGTTGTTCCATAATTTGATAAATTATCATTATCCTTTACTTTATTTTGTGTTGTAGAATTCCATGGTTCTTCATCTGGTTTAGGTTCAGCCCAATCTTGAAGTTCCCCTGAAGCATAAACAGCATAAAATGTTATTCCTGTAAAATGAATTAAACTAGCTAAAAGAAATACTTTAACCCATCCATGAGAACCATGTTCAGTAAAACTTTCAGTTACAAAAGGACATATTAAACCAGCTAATGTTCCTATTCCATTAGAAAATCCCATTAATATAGCTGCATATCTTGGAGCAATATCTAAATGATTTACATTAAATCCAGATATAGCAAAACCAGAGCAACCGACAGCTAAAATTAGACATAATATTGCTGTTGTTTCTGACTTTGTGTAGGCAACAAAAAGCATAAAAAATGCTTCACCACCAAATCCTCCACAATTGAATATTTTTCTTACAGCTGTTGTTGAAAGAATTTTATGTGATCTTAAGTAATCTGCTAATTGACCTCCTAATAATACAACAATACCCATTACAGCATGAGGTAATGCTGCAACAAGTCCACTATCATTTATACGCATATCAAAAACATCTTTCATGTATGATAATTGATTTTGTAAAAGAAGATAAAATGTCCACGATCTTGCAAAATTTGCAACAATAATAGCATAAACTGGTTTAGAAGTTAAAATATCTCGCCATGGAATAGTTGTAAATGTTGGATGAACGTGTGAAATAGGACCTATTGCATTAACAATTAAATTCTTTTCTTCCTCAGTAATAGTTGGATGGAAAGAAGGTTCTTCAAATGTCATTGAAAACCAAAAAATAGACCAAATTACACCAGCAACACCATAAACATAAAATGGGGTAGACCAATCTACATATGATACTAAAAATGCACTTATAGGTAAACCTAAAACGGCCCCAGCATATGAGCCAGTAAATGCTGTTGTTGCTAATTTAGATCTTTCATAAGGAGGCGCCCAATTTCTCCAACAACCATGCATTGCTGGATATGAGACACCTTGAACGAGTCCTTGTAATATTTGTATGAGAACAACCAATGTATCAGAATGTGAATTAAAAGCAAATGGTAAAAATATGTTCAAAAATGATGCCATTCCAATTGCTATTCCAAATAATTTGTTGGCGGCAAATTTAGTAGCTAAAAATCCTGCTGGTACTTGTGTTATTAAATAACCATAAAAAAATGATGATTCCATAACTCCTAGTTCATTTATTGTCCAATTAAACTCACGAGCCTATAATAAAAATATAAAGTTACCTAATTTTTAAAATTACATGATGATTTCCCCATGGATCTGTATAATTTTTTGCCATCCTATTCTTGGCTGCCCCAAAATTACACCTAATACCAAAGACAATCAAAAAACCTATATTCGACAATAATGCTAATTGCCATCGTTTTGAAATTTTTACACAACTAGTTTTATCCATTGCTTCTAAGATAAAGTTGGAATGAATTTTAACAGGATTAAAATTTTCATCATTATTCTGTTTATATCTACTACTTTTTAATGAATCTAATGGATTTTTAACATCTTTCATAAGATTTTTAGATGTATCAATAAATTTAGACTGCACTCCTGAAAAGGTAGTTGGAATTTGAGATGCCATTATTTCCTAAAATTAAATAATTTATTCAAACTATAATATAGTTTCTCAATTTACAAAAGTAAATAAGTATTAGTAGATAAGGAAATAATATATGTTTATAATATATATTTTAATATGTTTTTAAAGAAAAATTTTTAATATTAAAATATTAAGCTAATGGGTGAATATTTTTTTAAATTGGTTTAATGTTATTATATATTAGCAATCCACCTGTAAAATCATATTAAATTAAAGCATTCAAGATTATACTTAGTTGAGGAAAACATAAACTTGTAATATATAATATATAAAATATAAAATTCATTATTACATGGATATGTGTTTAATATAAATATATTATATATGTATTTTAAAGTAAAGCGGTATACTGTATTTTCCTGCTTTAAAGATAGAAAAAAAAATATATTTTTCTGATTTATTATGTAGAAAAAGTTTTATAGATTTTTAATTAGAATAAGGATAGAAAGTTAATAAATAATTACATTAAAACGGAATTTAAATATTTTTTTTTATATTTTATCATCTATATACATTTAATTTATACCCAATGAACAAGTAAATGAATACACATTAATATTAAAAAAAAAATAAAGTATCATCGATACTATTTTAAATAAAAATATGCATAGTATAAAAACTATCCATCACACATGTTGAAGCAGAGTTAGATGGCTTCAAGTAAGCATGAAATGTAGTTGCTGTCAATGACAATTACATAGAATTATTAATACAAATAGTGTCGTTTAAATTTTGATAAGCTGGTAGAAAGAAAGTTTTAAACAGGAAAAAAATGAGATTAGGATAAATAAGTTTGGAAGGGTTTTAGAGGTGTCAAGAATATTTAAAAGCTTCCAGAAAAAGAGTTGATATTTTGATAGAGCGTTAGTTAATTTTATCGAGACACTTTGGATATTTGAAGTAGGAGAAGTGAATAAGTTAAATAAGGTTTCTTTAATATTTAAATAATATTTGATAAAAATAAGAAAATTAAAATACGATTAAAGAAGAATATTTTTGCTTTGTGTAATAAAATATTGCTTTACTTCAAAATGTTGTGGAAAAAGATTATACTTTTATGATTTTTACCTTAAGGAAGTTTTAAAATTTTTATGTTAAATATGTTTTATAATGGTACATTCATGGAACAGTTAAATTTTTTTGAATACATAGAGTTACATAATAGTAATTAACTTTTTATTTAAAGTCAAGCTATACACTTTTATTTAAATATTTTTAACAAAAATATAAAAATAGTTTTAAAATAAGGTGAAAGTAAATGTTTTGTCTATTACAATTATGGTATTTTATGAAAAGTGTGTTACTACTAATAGAATGGTCCAATGATGAATGTAAACTGAAGATTGATGAGCTTTTAACATGGATGAAGAATTGGTATCCCACAAAGTAGCTTACATTAGGGTAAATTGGTAAATATACCGATAACATTTTTTTCCTACTTAAATAAAAATTGAATGACTTATTTTTAAGAAATACCTTTTAAGGATAAGGCTTCTTTTATGATTAAGTGTTATATTTTTTAAAGTTAAATGTGAATTAAAAGGATGTATATGGGTGAATGGAATGGAAAATGAGAATTGAATAGATATGATATAAAAAGTTATATGACTTCTTACTTGTTAAAGTTTAAATTTTATATATGCTATACAAAAACCATTAAAAGTTATAGCTTATCATGTAAATTGACGTAACTAAACACCGGATATTAAAAATTCTTTTGATAATTTATAAAATTTCTTCCAGTTAAAATGTTTAAAGCAATATACATTTACTAATATAAAAAGATTATACATTAAAGGTTTTGTTAAATAAAATTTAATGATAATGTAATAAAAAAATAAATGTATTAAGGTTTTTATTTAATATTGTTAAATAATAAAAAAAAAATTTTTAAATAAACTAATGATTTTTTTTTTTCAAATTTCATTTATTATTTATTATAAATTTTAATGGAAATATGAAGTAAAATGTTAATTAAAAATAATAGTACATTAAAAATAAAATATGCTTTTTATATATTAATAATATGTAAATATTAAGTTTCTAAAATAATATTAACTTTCAACTTATGATGTAAGCAAATATTTTTATCCACAACAAACATTAATTTTTGTGGATGGCTTCTGTTTTATCCATTTCATACGTCTTTTTATTTTTTCTTCATTTATTTTTTTCAAATTATCTGGTGTTATAATTCTTTGAAGATTTGATACATAATTACCAAAATATGATCCAATATATATTGTATGATTAGAAGAAGTATCAATTATTGCATAATGAAAAGGAATATCCATTCTTATATTATATTTTTTTCGATTTTCTAAAATATCACTGTTACACAAATCATGTTCACTGTCACCTCTATCATGAATATTACTTTTAATACCATTTTTATTTATACACAAAGAAGATAAATAGTATAATCCGTCTATATTCATTGCGTCATAAATTGTTTCAAATGCCGCAGATTTGGCACAAGATTGAAACAACGTTTTGTTTCCAATAAAGTTTATATTCTCTATATTATCAGTATCATTTACTTGAATTACAGGTATTAAAACAGAAATGTGAATAGAATCTGTTAAATTTAATTCTATATTTACTCTTCTACAAATTTCTCCAATTTTCTTCAATTCTGTAGAGTATCTAACTCCATCCAATGGTCTAATCATTATAAACTCTAATTTTCTATCAAGTTGACCTTCAATAAATAATGGTATAGATATAACCTCAATATCCTTTCCTCTTAAGATTTTACACTCTCCTTCAAATGAAAAAAAATCTCGCATTTCTGTTTGCCCATAAAATTTAAAATTATGTAGACCAGCAGAAAAACTTTTCCCATTTTTCCATTTAGCATTTATATATGAAAAGCAAATAGCAATTGAATTGGTTGATTCTTTTTCTAATTCTTCAGACAGCAAATTTATTACATTTAGTTTTATATATGGTTTTAATATTTTATTAATTTCTTTTTCAATAGATTTGTTGGAAAATTCGAAAACATTATTTAAAGGAATATCTATTACCATTGAATCAGTTGACGTTGTGGTATCACATACTTCATTGGAATTGTCATCTAATTCATTTGTACCACATTCAATATCCTCTTTCTCTCCATTCTTTTTTATAAAATAATAAAACTTTTCATAAAAATTTTTATCATTATTCATCATATATTTCAATTTATACATTGCTTCATCATATATTTCATTTTTTCTTCTATCATTAATATTCATTACTTGTTCCAAAAAAGCTTCAACATCCTCAATTTTTGACCTTTTTTCATTGGATAAAACATTTTTGAGTTCTCTCTTCTTCATCAATGTTAATTGTAAAAGGCATAAACTTATAATAAATGTTGGTATTGGAGATACAAGCTTCTTTGTTGATTTTAAAAATATGTTTGAAACAAAAATTGACGAAAATCTGAAATAAATGATATAATTGGAAAATTATTTTATCTAAACATACGTTGAAAACCATTCAATAAAGATTAAATTGTTATTTTTGCTATACTTGACTCTTAAACGAGATGCTATAATATCCTTTTCTTGTACACAATAATTTTTAAAAGCAT
This sequence comes from Parastrongyloides trichosuri, assembly GCA_000941615.1. Lineage (NCBI taxonomy): Eukaryota > Metazoa > Nematoda > Chromadorea > Rhabditida > Strongyloididae > Parastrongyloides > Parastrongyloides trichosuri. Next base: position 765,195 of record LM523158.1, on the reverse strand, counting down.
TTTTGAAAGATTCATTATTTTTGATTCGTGGCAATACTAGATTATCATAGGTGTATTTTAATGATACACTTTTGGATTGACTTCTATTTGTGTTGCAAATGATGGAGGATGTTTTGTTTTCTGTATATTTTAAATCTCCTTCGGTAGTAATTGTTTTTAAAGTTGAATCACTTTTAGAAGAAATTTTAAGAGGTTTTTTCTTTGTCAACATTTTGTGATAATTAAGCGCCAAACATCAGAGTGATTTCACACATTAATGTATTTTAATTATAAATACTATTTATAATTTCTTTGTACATGTGTTCATTTTTCCAATATTCAAAATTAATTTGTTCTCTCTATATGCACTTTGTCAGAAAATGAATGTGTCTGTAAAAATTTCAGTAGATATCTACATTCAAGTTGTAAAACTAATAACTTTTCCAAGTAACAATAAGATATCACAAAGTGAAGGTAATTTTTAATCTTTTTGAAAATAAATGATCAATTTGTAACGAATTGACTACTTCTTATGAGTAGAAAGTATCATTAAAAAATCTAATGTTTGTATTGCAGATATTTTTTTTGGAATTCTGTAACATTTAAAATCAAAGTAGAAATTTATTTATTTTGTCCAATTTAATATTTTAATCTAGTTATTTTACCTGGGAACGATAAGTACATGCGATGATTTTGATGAAAATTCGATAGCCACTTATATTGGAAGGTAGAAAAATATTTTTTTATGCAATTTGACTAAATGATTTGCTATTTTAGTTGGAATAGCATAGGTAAAAGAAAATTACATTTTTCTATTTGCGTGGAACCATATGACAGCAGGAGGATATTACTTCGTGATGTTAAAGTTAAATTTCCAATTAAACGTATTCCTCATTTGTCACAAAGGATGATTATGCACATGACTGTATTTTCCCTTAAACGGGGACTCAACATCTTACATATGGTTATGATAAAGAATTAAAACATTCAATTTTATCGTCCCGTGAAAATTCTTGTATAAATAATAAAGTGAAAAGTCAAGCACAAAAATAACAGGTCAAATATATCACTTGAATGTAGATGGGAAAATTGGTAAAAAAAATTTATATCAAAAGGTAAGGAAATGCTTTGTTATAAAAAAAATTTATTTGGCAAATATTACAAAATATAAGGTAATTTTCGTAATGATTTTATTTCATATCATATTTCAGTATGAGACTTAGAAAATTGTATTAGTTTTGGAGAAGATAATAAGATTTATTCATATTATACATTAAATTTAATACTTACATCTGATTTTGATTTGGTATTTTGCACTTTCAATTGTCTTGTTGATGCCAAAATTATAAAGAATGTCAATATAGATCTTGCCAATGTTATTTTAATTCTTGATGAAACTCATAGTATTAAAAATACCTCAAGATTATCTAGTCCATATGAATTTTCTGAAAAGGAACTTATGCCTTCAAATAATGAATGACGTTTACAACAAATTGAAAAGATTAAGTGAAAAATTATTTTTTTAAAAAACTGTTTCTGGTATAGTANAGGATATTTCTACAATGGTTTAGGAGTTTTTTAAAGAGATTTTTTAATTACCTGTAAATTATAAATAAGACAATAGACAAGTAAAGGTATATGGTTCAGATGATATTTTAAAATTTGATATATATATCATGAATGATACCAATATAAGATAACTAAATAAATGCTTTTAGTGATTTTGCAAAAAGTTTTAATGAAATGCCAAGGGTCTATGAAGGAATAGAGAGACTTAAATTAACATACAAAGACCTCAATTTATTAAAACCATGTTGTTTGACAATGATATGTTTAGAAATATTTATTTATTTTACAAAATATTTTAATGAAAATTCCACTACGTGCATATTATTCTATTTCACAAAAGAAGATTTAAATGAAATAAATAACTTTAAATTCGATTGCAAACAGACTAGTGAATTCAATGATATTTATGGTTTAAACTTTTGGTATAAATGATATCATTAATATTTGCGCAAACCGAAAATGTGAAGAAATTTCAGAGGAAAAGTATACCGTTATAAGGAAAAATAGTGTTGTAAAATGAAAGTTATGGCGCATGGATAAAGATGTATGTTTTAAAGATGATTTAAAAAGACCCTTTTCTGTTATCTTAACAAGTAGCACAATAGCACCTATTGAAATATTTACTTCTGAATAAGGCATGGAGTTCACACAAACTGATTTCGGGAAAAAAATTGCTCTAAAAATTGAATATTTTCATATATTATTTCTGTTGGGCATACTAATACACCAGTTAAATTGGAAAGAATTAATCTTGAAAGAATTTCAATAGATGGAACTATTCTTATTCTTGAATAATTAACATATGTTATATATGATGTTTGCTATATTGTTAAGAAGGATGTTTCAATTTTTATATACAGTTACCATATTTTAGATTCATTTGAAAAAACAATGAAAAACTTGGAAATAATAGATAAATTAAAAAAATAAAACGCATTTGGATAGAATCTAAAGGATTAATATCAATTGATAAAATTTGTGATGAGTATAAATATACCATTAAACATTCTGAGAAAATTTTATCTGCATGCACAGGAGCTCTAATATTAGTTGTATTATGTAGCAAAAATTCTGAAGAAATTGACTTCCCGGATGATATTGCACGATGTGTTATATCAGTAGGAATTTCTCTTTTACCATTTAAGGATTCAAAATTTCTAACAACGAATATAATAGGAAATGATATCGTCTTGGGTGACTAAAAATTAGAGACGTTTCCGAAAGTTTTTCAAATTGAAGGCAGATATGAAGACATTTGTTTAAGAAAGGATGGTGTTGATGACTTGAATAAATAATTTTTAATAATTAATAATTTTATATTTTTTATGTTACTTTTATTAGTAAATATTATTCACTATAATTCTTTATTTCTTAATATTTCTTCATGTATTACTATTTAATATATTTTTGAAAAAATTCCTTAAGTTCAAATACAATTCGTCTGTAAAATAATAAAATAAAAAGACTTTCACATGATAATAAAATTTTTATGATGAGCTTTGGTCTTATTGTATAAAAATAGTTAAGAAAATTTCAATTATTTTATATATAAATACAAATATCAATCAATAAAATTAATCACTCTATCAAAAACAATGCTTTTATTTTAAAAAATTAATAAAATATATTTACTAATACTCATATTCAGTAAACTATATTATTTTGAGAGATAATGATTTAAATATTTTATTTTTGTTTTTATATAAAATTGATTTTATGATAAAAAAGTTAAGCACAGGAATTTTTTATAATTATCTATACATAAAAAAGTTTTTATTTCATTTTACGATACAATTACTTTAATAAACAAAACATATTTTTATAATATTAATTGAAAATTATCAGTGTTTTTGTGATAAATAAAATTATTATTTATATTACACATCTATCAATCATCTATTCAACTATACATGTATATATAAATAATAAAAATATCCAAATAATTTTATTTTAAAACTAATTTTTTTAGATTTTAATATAATCAAAATTATTCTATATATATAATCCAATTTGAAAGTTACACATCAAATTTTTGGCCTATAATGAAATGCATTATGACTATTTTATAGCATGATTTAAAAACTTATACTTTATCATGTATACATCAATTTTAAAAGTACTTTAAAAATTCATTTTATGCAAAAATATTATCTCTTTGTTATTCATTTTTTCAATTATTTATAGTGTTTAATGAAAAATTATTAAAACGTATTAAAAACCATTCTTTTAAATTTTCCAACAACAGTTATCTATACATTAAAAAATTGCCTTTAATATCTTGCATGTCCAAACTTTATTTATCGAATAATAATATTTTTGAAAAATTATTGTATATTTTTCCTTCCTAAAAAATCCTTTTTATCTAAAAAATGTGTTTTATATTAAATATTTTTTCATATTTATATTTCATACTATGTTTATGTAAATATTGGTTTGTTATTAAAAAAAGAAACATTCTGACATAAGTTAAATTTAATTATCACGCAATTTTTTTCTCCTATAAATATATTATTTTAAATATCAATTTTTTTATATACTAAATATTTTTATTAAAATATAGACAAAATATTTAATAAGAAAAAATGTATTTCAATTATTTTCTATTAAATTGTATTTTTGTTGATAGTTTTTTCCCCATTTTATTATATTATAACAAATAAACATACTAGTATAATAAAAATGTCCATCATTCTGACATTTGTGGGCCTGAATAAGTATAAGGGAAGAAAAACGTTAGAAAATATATCGACATAAAATAAGGCATTAGGTCGTCAAAATTTGATTACGTTTATCAGTACCCAAATAAGGCGAATTTATAGTTAGTGGAAGTAGAGAAACATCCAACATTGATATACTTTAGATTTAACTAACATGGGATTGGCTTAAGTTGGAAGAGTAATATTTTTTGTTTTCAAAACTTACATATATGTATACTTAGTTATGGAAGAGTCATTTCCTATATTTTAAAATTTTCAAAAGTAAAAATCATACTACAAAAGATTATCTATCTAACTTATCGTTAAGCTTCATACTTTATATTTTTATTTATATACCAAATTTATTTTATGTCCAGTATATATCTAAATTATCCATGTGACAATAATGCATATAAGTATAAATAATGTTTCTTCTTTCATTATTATCAGTAAAGTATTTATATAATGGTTATATATAGCAACTTGTATATTTTAATTATGGAGAATTGTAATTAAAATTCTAGTCTTTGTTATATTTCCATTCAATAAATATATTTCATTCTTTTAATTAAATGATATATATGCCCTTAAGTATATTTTTTTTTGTCATAAATAAAATTTTTTTTTATACTATTAAAAAGAATATTATATTTTCATATATTTATCTTATTATTTTTATAACATTTAAAGCACATTTTCTATACAATATTACATATGATATTTCAAAATTGTTTTTATAAAAATTATCTCTTCCAAAAAACACATGAATGGTCCATTTAAAATGGAACCAAACAAGGCATTTGATTACTCTTTAAAGCTCCCTTTTTATCATTTTTGACAATTTCATACATGTATTTATATTTTAAATGACTTCCTCTTTTTTCTTTTTGTACTCCCAAAAATTTTATACTATACTCTTTTCCCTTTAATTCAAATTTTATATTTCCTTACTTCAACATCTAGAAGCTTTTACTAACTTTTCAATTATACACATCAAAATGAATAAAATAGAATTAAGATTTGTAATTATGGTAAATAAGAACATCAAATATTTTATAAATATTTAAATAAATTTAAAAAGATGTCTTTAAAAAATAATTTTTTAATTAATTAAATGATTATATAATAACTTATAAATAAAATACCATGTAACTATAATTAGCAATATTTCTTTAAACTAAGTTGTATGTACATATATGTAAAGCTATATATTCATTTGATAAAAACAAGCTTTGTAGTATGTCTTTCGATTCATGTTATTCCTTATAAAACATAGGATAGCCTAGCTAAAAGCAGTACAATGCATATTTTAATATATACTACCCCGTATTCCTAAGCATGACTATATTACCAAGAATATTCTTTCATTTAAATAGAAGAATAAATGGTTAACTAATATAGGAAGAGAAGCAAAAATGTTAATTTTCTTTCCTTTAAAATGTTTTATTTTAAATATTTTATATATATCTTTAATACATCTCTAGCACAATATTTTTTAAAAATTTTAATATTAAAAAGAATTTAAATAATGTTTCTTTTAAATCACCAACTTTATATTATTTATGTAGTCGTAAATATTTTAGAGAAATAGATATTTTTT
>LM523158.1:732819-759345 GCA_000941615.1 Parastrongyloides trichosuri | reverse complement strand
ATATATATATATATATAAAAACTCATAAATATGGGTGCCAGTTTATCATCAACTTCAACATCACCAATTTCAATAGATGAGAGAGGAAGAATCAGAACAAAAAATACATCTACATATAATCATTTATTTGGTACACCAGGAAACTCTAAAAATAAGAACAATGGATTTTTTTCAGATTCAAAAAATCGTCAATCCTCACTTACGTCATCATCTTCTATGTTTGGAAATGCATGGAATTTTGCCAAGAAAACAACTACGGGAATTCCTAGTAAAGGAAAAATAACAATAAATAGATTATCTTCCTCAAGCTCGATGTCTTCTGCTTTATCCAAATCTCATGACTCTGCTGCTTCTTTAACATTTAATTCCAACCTATCAATTAACTCTTCTATTGATCATCTTTCTGCTTACTCTTCCAGTGCATCAAATTCATCCTCCGGAGATAGTGGTATATGTGGTAGTAGAAAAGGTAACTTATCAAATACTAATTATTCGGAGATTGAAGATAAACATAATAATAATGACAATTTAAAAAATATTTGTACATATAATTCAACAGAAAAAATTGTATTTCCTCGTAAAAAAGAACTTAGTTTATCAAGTAGAATAGTTTCAGCTCCAATAAATAATTTGAAAAAAGGAGGATTTAAAGTACGTGATCATATTTTAGCAATGACAAGATCAAAATCAATTAATATTAGAAATGAGGTTAATGGAAACATAGTACCAACTTATAAGAATACGCTTTTTGAGACTAAATTTAAAAATAGTTTAAAAATATCATCACCATGTTTTGAAAAAAGTTCAATTAATAATAGTTACATTTCATTGAACAAGATATCAAATAATATTACATTAACAAATAGAAATAGTAATTCTACATTGTATAATGCAGCAATATTTAATTTTGGTATAAAAAATGAAAGTAATGTTAATGATAGTTGTAAAAAAAGAACAGTTATACAGGCATCAACAACAGAATTGTTGAGAGGAGTCTCATTATTAATAACAACTAAATGTTCTCATAAAGTACCAAATTTCTTTTCTAACCAATTAACAATGTGGTTAAGAAGCGTAGATAGAGCCTTAATTGTTCAGGTAATAAAATTTTATAACTTTTTCTATATTTAATCATTTATTTTAAGGGTTGGCAAGATATAGCCTTTTTAAATCCAGCGAATATGGTATTCTTTTTTATGTTATTAAGACAAATGTTAAATGATGATGAAACATTTCCAGTTAATAATTTAGAAGACCTTCAAATGATTGTATTCACATGTTTATTTATAAGTTATAGTTATATGGGTAACGAAATTAGTTATCCATTGAAACCATTCATCTCCCAACAGGTAAAAAATAATAATATTTTTATTAATAATAAATATTTTTAGGATCGTTCAAAATTTTGGGATATGTGTGTTCAAATTGTTAATAAATATTCTGGAGAAATGTTACAATTAAACACATCAGCTACATTTTTTACACAAGTTTTTACTGATCTCAAGAATTTTGCAACTGTAGCTAACAATTAAAAATGCCTTTACAAATTTTTAATATAATTAAATTGATCTCCTTAAAATATTTAAATACCATATTAAAAGCAGCTTAACAAATTTTTTTTTTGCTCAATTTTTCATACAGCTTAGCTTATATAGTTTATAAAATAAATTATTATGTAATAATTTTTGTTCTAAAAAATGCCACGAGCCGGGATCGAACCGGCGACATTTAGATCTTCAGTCTAACGCTCTCCCAACTGAGCTATCATGGCGACGTTTTTTCAAGCTTCTCAATTTTGCCATCATTTTTCAATTTGGAAAGTTAGAGTCTCAATTTTTTTATACAATAAAAGATTAGATGTTTACTTTGAATTATTTTCTATAATAATGATGGATTTTTTTTATTACAAAACATAAGGAAAAAGTTTTAATTTGTTTTCACAAATAATAAAAGCATGAAAATTGTTTAGATATTATATTTAAATAACCAGATATTTTTTTTTTCTTACATTTATATATTTAATAAATTAGTAAATAAATAAATATTACTTTAAAGAGTTTAAATATTAAAATTATCATTTTTATACTACAATTTTGTTAAAAAACAATAAAAAAAACTTTTTCTTGGCCTATTTAGTATAGTGGTTAGTACTCCACGTTGTGGCCGTGGCGACGTAGGTTCGATTCCTGCAATAGGCATTTTTTTCTCATTTATATGGTAAATTTTATCAATTTAAATAATATATTAAAGCTAGACACAATTTTATTTGTTTAAAAATATTAATTCAAGTACTCAAATAAATAATATAGTAAAAATGATTATATTTAATATTTGTTCTTTTTGTAATGAATATCTTTATATGTTAAATATTGTAAAAATATTTTGTTTATAATACTCAATATTTTGACTTTATTATTTAAAAAATTATGTTATAATAATTATAGTATAAAAATCAATTTTTGTGACAAATATTTTATTAAAAAAGTATAATTATGATTGTCGATTTATCATTATTCTTTTATTTTTAATTAATGATTTCTACGAAATAATATTTGTTACCCAAAAATATTTTTATGTATTTTTTGGTTGTGTGAAAATGATGAAAAGTGGGCGAATTGAAAACGTAATCGGTAGTGTTGATTATTTGAACAAAATATATATATATATTGTTTTAATAAAAGCCATAATAAATGTAAGATTCATATGATTTTAGTGTAGATTTATAAATTTATCTTAATATTTGATTGAAGGAAGATGTATACCAGGAATATCCCTTTTTATTTTAAGTGTTATTTCTATTAAAAATTTTTATTATATTGATATCTTTTCATTTAAACAATAATTTGGGATGAAGACAAGTTAAGATTTTGTGTAAATAAGATACATCCACCTCTGCTAATGTGGAACAGCTTATATCTATCTAATAGAGTGGGCGCTATTCAGTAGTTTGTAATAAATGTACATAAGAATAATTGACGCATAGTAAGAAACCTTAGGATAAGTGAAAATAATAAGTGTAAAGGATCAAAACAAAAATATAGATGAAGTCAAAAGTATTACATTGGTAGAGAACAAAATTAGTAATTGATAATACTAAGAAAAAGAATTTAGCCATGGGCTGAACAATATATTGCTATTCAATTGGAGACTCTGTAAAATGATAACAATAAATGATTATTAACGGCATTTGCTTTTGGCATTGAAATAATGATAGAGGTATGTGATTTGCCAATCTTTTTGTTGATTTTTAATTGACTCACTCAAAATAAGATATTTGTTATATGCCAAAGCTTATGTAATATCACTTATTTATACTAATTTTAACTCAAAATAATATTATATTTAACTAAATTATCAAGTTCTATTTAATAATTAAATAACATTTTTCGCTACATATATGAATATATATATTTTAACAAATAATATTATATATAAGAAATTATTTTAGGTAAATCATGCCTGCTTCTGCTGAAACTGAAGTTGCTCCACAACCAGTTGGTAAGTTAAAATACTATCTAAAAAAATTAAATAATAATAATGAGAGGTTAATATTTAACTAAATGTATGCTCAATATGTAAAAAAAATATTTCCATTTTATTAATCTTTTTGTCAAATAAACTATCGCTCTTTATTGTAATTAAGTCTTTTTACTCATATTTTTTACTGTTCCTATTATAACAATTATCTTACAAACAAAATGGTGGATTATATTCTTTAAAATTGTTCCATGTTAATCAGCTTTTCATTGAACTTTTAACCTTATGATAAGATAATCTTTCCGTTATGTTTGCTAAAAAAAAATATATGAGTAGTTATACTTACATTATCTTTATTCGTAAATGAAGCTAACAACAAAAATTGTTACCTCTTTGCGCGGAGTGAGATTGCAAACAATTATATAATATAAAAGATGTGATTGAGAATTTATTTTAACTTCACATCATATTTAAGTATTTTACCACTCCCATTACTTTCATTTGTGTTACTAAATTGGACTCAATTCTTTCCTATCATATAATACCATTTATTATTATTCATAATGATATCAAATTCTCTTGAAAATTCCCGTTTACAAACACTTGGTATTGATCCAAATAATTATGGTCCTCAAACATTTCATTGTGTTGAAAGGTCAGTATTATCCAATAGGATGGTCTCTTCCACACCTGACGGCATGGTAAGTGAAAAGTGTCATAGACAAATGATAGAAAATACTGAAAGAAAAAATTATATGTCAGCTATATCTGCTACACGTTTCCCAACTGATTTTTATTCATCAAATTATCAAAAAGAAAAATGTATATTACCATCATTAGAATTATCTCCTCGACAAGCTGAAGCGATATCACGAATACACCCTAATAGAAAATATTCAGAATGTTCATTAACATCTTCATCTGATTTTTCTGGTACTAATAATCTTCCTGAAAATATAAAATATGGTAGATATCCTGAATTTACTGGACCTATAATTGAAAACAAAAAGACAAGTGTTAATACTCCTATCCCACCACCTAGATCACCTGTTGTCTCTTGTCCAACAACATCTATTTCTAAGAATGATAATAAAAATATAATGAATGACGGATTTTTTATTAATAATATGACACAATTGAGTCCTATATACAATAGTCCCTCTATTATAACAATGCATGGTGAGTCATAAGTATATTTAATTTGTTCATTGAAATATTTATATGTATTTACTTTAACAATTATATAAATAGAAACAAANNNNTTTTTTTTTTGCTATAGCAAATAATTAAAATAATATATTTTTTTTTATTATTTTAGAATCCCAACCAAATGCTACAATGGAAACAACTGTTTCTGGTCCAACTCAAAAAAGAGTTGGACGCTGGACATTAGCACAACTTCGCCAAACAGATGGAATTATTCCATCACAAGCTGGTTGGAATAAGGGAGATTCCCAAAAACTTATGACCAATTTTGGTACACCACGTAACACACAATTAAATGTTAAAGCTGAGTGTTTAACTGAAATTCCTGAAGAAATTCGTCTTTTATCTAATGCTGATGTTCGTCTTCAATCCGGTACCAATAAATATTGCTCTCAAAGAGGAATGACTGGATTCGGATCCGGACGTGATGTTTGCCGTGAATCTGTTCGTGTAAACACAAATCCAGCTGATCTTCCTGAACTTTCAGAAGAAAAAATTCGTGCATCTGAAGGAATTGTACGTCTTCAAGCTGGTACTAATCAGTATGATTCTCAAAAAGGTATGACAATGTTTGGAACATCTCGTCGTGAAACTTGTAAGATGGTTGATAGTAAACATCCAGAATATGATCATACTCGCCCAGATCAAAGTGAAATTCCACTTCAAGCAGGTACCAACAAATTTGCTTCACAAAAAGGTATGACCCAATTTGGTACTACTCGTCGTGAAACTGCTAAAATTGTTGATGAAAGACATCCTGAGTATGATCCAGAAACTAGTATTGATCAAACAACAATATCTTATCAAATGGGATCTAATCTTTATGCCTCTCAAAAAGGAATGACATCATTTGGACAAGGACGTTGGGAAGTACTTGATCCATCAATTTCATGGCAAAACCGCAAATCTCAAGGTATGGTACGTCTTCAATCTGGTACCAACAGATTTGCTTCTCAAGCCGGTATGACCAAATTTGGTACTCCTAGAAATAATACATTTGAAGCTGAAGGTGGTGAACTTCCATATGAAGATATGAAGAAATCCGAAACTATAATTCCATCTCAAGCAGGTTGGAATAAGGGAGACTCTCAAAGAGGGTACACTTCATTTGGTGCTCCACGTGACGTTAGAGGAAAACATCTTAAACGTATTTGGGAATTGGAGTATCCAGAAGAAGCCGAAATTTCACTCGACAAGTTGTAAGCAGTTCATTAATAACAATTTTCATGATTTGCCTTCAACAATTTACATTTATTTACGCTATGTATTGATTTAACTATAAGAGATATCTTATAAAAGGATTAATATAAATACTTGTATTTATTTAATCTTTTTATTCACGAAAAATGTTTAAAAAATACAGTTTCATAACAAATGCTTTTTTTTTATAAATTTTTATTTAAAAAATTTTTAATGAAACATCGTTTTTAATTAAAGTTTTCTTATCAAAAATATTTTTCTTGTTTAACATCTTGTTGTTTTGATATATTATTATCGTTATTCTCTGTCTTATCTAGCCCTATCCAATATCGAATTAATGAAATAACATAAAATATTTTTCCAAAAAATGCATATATTGTAGCATGAGCCATATTTTGTATATACCATTGACCTATTGAAGCTAAGAAGAACTTTGTATGTTCCAAAACAACATAATGACGTAGATCAAGTAGTAATGAAAGATTAAATTCTGAATATTTCATACCAATCATATAAATAAAAGATAGACCAATTAATGTCTAAAAAAATTTTATATTTGGGATTAAAAATAAAACTAACATAATCAATACTTTCCCAAGAAGCATCTGCATTAACAACAGAACCAGAAGCACTAATAATTGCTGGAAAAACTAATAATAAACTTGTCATCATACTTATATTAAAACAAAAATTATTAAAGTTTACATTCTTTTCATTCTTTACAACTTCTCTAAATATATTTTGAGCATACAATAAATATACTCCTTTTGATATAGCATGAATTGGAGCAAATATTAATGATAAATTGTCATATTCGAGGTTCCCAAATTCAAGCCATGACAATGATCCAAATATAGCTAAAGGACAAATTAACAAATAATCTTTTAACTCAATATTCTTTTCTTTCTTATTTTCTTTAGTATTGTTAATACACATGAAAGAGTTCCAACATTTTAAAATTGTGAATGTTGTAATAAAATCACAAAGACGTAATATGTATAAACTCCCATGTCTGTTACCAGAATGTATAAGTGAAGTGAAAAGTGTTAAGATTGTTTGAAATATGGATAATGGTAATAATTTTTTAAGTAAAGATAATGAAAAAATGGATGAATTGATAGTTTCTCCTTTATTATAAAACTTTGTTAAGAAATAAAAAAAGCAACATGTAAAGAAATAATGCATAAAATGAAAGACAGGTGTTCTTAAATCGAGTACATAATATAAAGCATTATGACTAGCAGCTACAAATAATGATGAAGTTAGGTTAAGAAGAAATGAAAATTGTAGATCTAATTTTTTTAATATAAGAGAATTCATAGTTCTTATAAAATAATGTACATTTAAAATATTCAATAATTTAGAAAGGTTTGTATTAATCAGATAATTTAACAATTTGACCCATTTTTGAAGATATTCATGTGATAAAATCTTATTATAATATTTATATTCACATAAAATGTAGTAAATCAGTAAAAGTACATATATAGAAAGACTCTCTACAAATTAATAAAATTGATTATAAACAAAAAATTTCCAAAGTATTTTATTATCTTCAAAAATATTATAAAATATAATAATTTAGACATTAAAATATTTACAATTTAATATTTTCTATAACAGCATTAGTAAATTCAGTTGTTGTAGCTGTACCACCAAGATCTTCAGTTACTTTACCACTTTTAATAGTTTCTTCTACTCCTTTTTGTAAAGCATTCCCATATTCATCTAGATGAAGATAAGTCAAAAGTTTAGAAGCAGCTAATAACATGGCGGTAGGATTAGCAACGTTTTTACCAACACCTTTAGCATAAGTATGTCTACTTCCTGGTTCAAACATAACAAATTCAGAACCAACTGAACATGATGGTACAACTCCAGCACCACCAACTAATCCAGCAGCAAGATTAGAAATTACATTACCATATAAATTAGGCATAACAAGAACATCAAATTGTTCTGGATTTGAAACTAATTGCATACAAGTATTATCAACAATCATATGTTCATATTTAATATTTGAATACTTTTTTGCAGCCTCATCACAAATACTTAAAAATAATCCATCGCCAAGCTTCATAATATTGGCTTTATGAACACAAGTAACTTTTTTTCTATTATTTCTAATGGCAAAATCAAAAGCAAATTTAGTAATTCTTTCAATCTTATCTCTAGTTGAAATTTTTAAACATTCAATAACACCTGGTACACTTTCATGTTCAATAGCAGAATATTCTCCTTCAGTTTGTTCTCGAATAATAATAAAATCCAAGTTTTTACCATGTCTTGTCTTAATACCTTTCATCGTTTTAATGAAAGTAATATTTGAGAATAAGTCTAAACCTTTTCTTAACTTGAGATTTAATCCTTGAAGTTCATTGAAGGTTATATCATCAACAGGTTCAAGAATTGTTCCTTTCAAAGCTACATTATTATTCTCGCGTAATATTTTCTCAACATGTTCAATAGTCTTGGTAGGATCATAATTTTCACCTGATATATCAACCTGAGTAAAAACTAAAGGTATATTTTTTCTTGTTATTACTTCTTGAACCGATTCAGCTAATGCTGGTCCAACACCATCACCTGGAATAAGACCAGCATGTACTTTTCCTGATAATAATATTCCACCTTGCTAAAAATATGATAATTATTATTAGTCTTAATAATATCTTACTATTGCTGATGTAACAACATTCCTTGTTAATAAATTTCTTGGAAATTTTTTTATAAGAATCATGGCAAGATGTTCCTTTTGATAATAACAATGACTGTTTAAATATAATGAAAATTTTGCATGGTAAGAGAATTCAAAACTAAGTACACATGTTCTTTGTCAATCATTTCTAAATTAAAAAGAAATTGAATATTGCTATTTCAAGGTTATAATTCTATATTTGCTAAATCAAAGTTTACTTTCCTTTTCTAAATTAATAATAATGAATGTCTCTTAATTTAAAAACTAAAAATAGAAATTTTATATTGTTTCCATTTACGTATATTTATTAAATAAATATACATTTTAAAAAAACTGTTAGAGAAAATTCATTTCCATTCTTTAAATCAAATTGGAAAAATATATAAAGTGAAAATTTCAAAGAAATACAAATTCATATGTCATTATGTTGTTTGTTTCAATATTAATATTTTTTAAATTTTTTCTTTCTTATGGAAAAAATAATTCAACAGTTGATAATTGTGATATTGGCAAAATTATAAATACAACCGTTTTGAATAGTATCATTGATATTGGTAACACAACATGTAACTACAAAATATTTGATTGCTCTTATATTATTGAAAATAAACCAAATGTGACTGAATTTATGGAAAAATATTATGGAAATATTGACGTTTTGATGAACAATAATAGTATGTATGTTTATATTTTTATTATATTTGATTATTTATTTTTTAAACAGAAGTAAACATCTTTATGAACTAGCACATATACCTGGTGCTTATTTTTTTGATATTAGTGTTGCTATGTATCCTGGGGTTGAGGAAAGATTTTCATTTTATCCAGTTAATATATTTCAAGAATACATTAGAAAAATAGGCATTAATAATAATGATCATTTGATTTTGTATAGTAGAGGTAGTATGGGTGGAAATATGTTTGCTGCAAGATGTTTTTATTTATTGGAAATGTATGGTTTCAAAAGTATGTCATTGTTAAGTGGAGGTTTTAATAAATGGATGAAAGATGGATTTATTGAAGATGAAGGATTTGAAGATTATATGGGGGAAGGTGATTTTGTTGGAGAAAGAGATTTTGAAATGACGGTTAGTTATGATGAATTGACAACAAAAAATAATGAGGGAAAAGATATGTTTGATAGAGCTGGTGATGATGTAACATTTATTGATGCTAGACCGTTTACTGATTATCAAAGTAATTTTATAAAAACAATTTTTTAATATATATTATTTTTAGAAAGCCACATCATTAATGCAGTAAATCTTCCAGTTATTGAAACAATAAATGATGATGGAACAATTAAAGAAGCAAATGAAATTCTTCAAATAGCCGAAATTAATAATGTTACATTTACTCAACCAATTGTAGTTTATTGTAATACAGGGACACAAGCTTCGTTGTTAGCTTTTATCATTGAAAACGTTATTGGAATGAAGGTAAGATTGTACAATGGTGGATTCACTGAATTGAAAGTTAAAGATTCGTCAAGATTTACTTAATAAAATCACTTTTATTATATAAATTTTGTTTAAAATTAGAAGAATACTTTTTTTAATCAATTAATTATGTTATATAAAATTAATCATTCTTATATGATGACTTAAATCTTCTAAATTCATATTGTAAATTTAAAGTCATTTCATCTTTAAGATCTTCTCTTATCAAAGAAAAATCATTATCAAAACGTCTGAATGCAACTAATAAAGCAAATAAAAAATGATAATCGTATTTAATTGCTCCGTAACGTGATTCACGAAGAGAAATAAAATAAGATACTGGATCAAATGAGTGATATAGAGGTATACCATCAACCATCATTATAATTAATGTCATTATAGCTGCTGTTGAGATACCAGAAGGGTCTTGTAAAACAATTGTCTCCCCATCATTATTTGATATAATTTTTTTATATAGTAGCTCATAAAAATACGTATCTTCTATGATATCTATCAATAATTAATTAAAATATCAAAAATGTATATATCTTACCTTCACCAATGTGAGAGAAAAATTTAAAAACTGAAAAATTAACATCTAAACTATATAGATCTTTAGTATTTTTGATTGAATATCTCATACATTCTAATCTATTACCAATTTTAATACCATTGGAATATTTTTGAACAAGATAATCACCATACATAATACTATTTTGATCTCTCGGTAAATATTCATAGTGTGATTCACCAACATTGTGATGTTCCTCCATATTTTTAATACATTCATTTTCATCTCCAGAAAATAATTGTATTCTTTCATCCATTATAACTAGTGTAGTAACTTTATGAATGTACAACATATGAATAAAACTTTTAACGGAACGTTTTATTGGAGCCTTAAAAATATTTGAAATATATTAATTAATAAATTTACCTGACACAATATAATTTTTCTATCATAATTTTTTGAAAATGGAAACTTGATAACATTACCATGCAGGTATTCATCTAACTGTTCATTTTTAGAACAATCTTTTTTGGTCGAAAGTATCTCATCATTATAACATGGAATATTATAATATTTAATAATTTTTTTATCATTATCATTATCATTAACCTCATTATATTGATATTCTAACATTTCGTAAAATTTTGAACATCTTCTTTTAATCTCTTGTTCATTCAAAATACAAATTTTGTTATGTATCCCATAAAAAGTTTGTATCCTTTCCGGTGTTAGTGTATTTACATAATTCATGAATGATCTCAAATTATTATCAAAAATATTAATCTTTGAAAAACCATATTCCATAAATTGATTATACTGGGTTATATAATTTCTCATACTTTTACTTATACGTAGCTTTTCCTTTTTGGTAAAATATTCAATAACGCTTCGGAGAAGGAATGCAAATTCAAAAATGTTAATTGGCCCACAATGTCCTTGATCTTTGGCAATTTTAATAATCTCCATTGGATTTTTCCTATTTTCATTATTAATCATTGCCTCAACAATATATATAAACATGACAAATAAACTTATTCTTGAATCAGGTAAGTATGAAGAATGAAGGAGGATAGGTGATCCTTTGGCTTCTTTACACAAATATACATATAATTTGATAAATTCAGTAATCGATTCTGGTATTTTATTAATTTCCCATTCAGATAAGTAATATATTTTTATTGAATGCTCCTGTAAATCATATTTGTGTTTTATTTTATATTTCGTATAATGCATATTCATATACTTAATTTCTTCTTTTCCTGTTTTTTCTATGATGTAGTCGTCAAATAGTTTTATTGAAAATGGCCAATCAAAATTGTATTGACTGTTATCTTTTATGTTTGGGATTGATGAGCAAAATACTAGGATTATACTTATATTCCGTTTTATAATTTCCTTCCAAAATATTTCTATTTGATTTTTTTGTGGATTCTGTTTATGGAATAATATTTAGTAAATAAAAAGTTACATACCTCAGATATATGATATTCTCTATCCATAAATAATAACCAAGGAATATTGAGTGAATTAATTCCTTCGCGCTTATTGGTACAAGAAGACCTATTGCAATTAGAATTGTAGTCAATTGTAGCGAATCCGTTAGTTGTATTTAGGATCCATTTATGTTTGCTCAATACTTCCCTGGAAAAATATTTTTCATCTTTAATCATATTGATTAATTCTGAAAATGGTTTTAATTTAATTTCCTTCCAAAATGAAATAATATTTGATTCATGGATTTCTTTCTTTGACTCGAACATGTTGTTTACAATAAAAAATAACTCTTGTGATGAATAATATATTAATAATAAATTTACTATACTTTAAATATATTTCTATAAATTATATAATTTGAATAAAAATAAGCAAAATTTTAATTAGCATTCCATTTAATAGAAATTGCATAATAATAACTCATTCTACCTTCTATCAATTAAAATATATTTACAATAACATGTTATTATACTAACAATTTTTATCACAAGATAAACTTAATGCTATTTATAAAATGGAATACATATTTATTTATAGATATGCAATATCAAAATTCCTTTTTAGTTATTTGTTGCGATATAATTTTTTTATATCTTTCTTACATATTAAAAAAAAGTTTTTGGTATCATTTTAACATTTTTTTAAAAAAATATCAATTTCCTTTACTTAATAAAATAAAATTTATCAAATGATTCTTTTTATTTTGAAATTATTTCTAAGATTATTTTTTAAAAAATCCATACATTTCCAGAACTTTATAAATTTTCATTATAATGTTTTAATTCAAAGTCTTTTTATATAATTTCCTGTGTAAAAATTTAAATAATGTATTTTTATGATAATACTTTTGATTATACTTTGAGAATAAAGAAAACTTTGACTTTTTTTAAAGATCACTTATAATAAAAAAAAATATTGTTAAATAACAAAAATTGACATTTTATTTTAAATAATTCATCCTGTTATTTAATATTTTATTTAAAAATAAATAACAAATAAAAGTTCTAAGCGTCATGGTTCTTTCACATTAAAAATCATTCGTGACTAATATCTTTAAACTTAATTTCTATTATAAAATAATAAAAGGATTTTTTTTCTAAACCATATTATAACTGTTTACAAAAGAAATAAGATTAACATTATGACAAAGTAAAGATAAATAAAAAATGTAAACAATCATTGATATTCATTAAGTATATTAAAAGGTTTTTTTTTGAATGAATTGTGAAAATACTTGTATAAATAATATTTTTTATTAACAAATTTTTTACCATATAAGTAAGTGATATATATATATATTAAAATATGAATTTCGAAGCGTTAAAATTTTTAAATATATTTAAAGTGATCATCTACAGAACCCGCAAGACATTGGACATCTATCTTTCATACTTGGCCAATTAGGACAAGCACCATTATCTGCCCAATATTTACAGAGTGCATCTAAATCACGGCAAACTGGTGTTATATCATCATTTCTACTGAATGATGGGAAATTAGTTCCTTGAAATTGTGCTGAAGTGTAACCACCGGCTGGGAATGTTGCTAATGTTTGAGATGCAATAACTTTTACTGCTTCCCATGTTTCACGTGCTGTTGGTAAAATCTAAAAATTAATTATTATAAATATATTTCTCTTCTCAAATTACTTACTTGATCTTCTCTCAACAAAAATCCATCATAAACGCTTTCTTCTGGACGAAGTTCGAATAAAAATGAATATTTTATACCCATTTTTCCTTTTGCCCAATCTTCAGAACCTCCCGATGCTGGATATAAGGTATCAGCACCAGTTCCAACAATATATTTTGTACCATAAACTCTTCTTAAAGCATCGGCAGCTCTATTCGCTGTACCACGTAAATCATCAACATCACTTGGGTACGTTCTTTGTTGATGACCAAAAGGAAACATTAAAATTTGTGAATAACTGTGGAATGTTAAAAATGTTTTAACTTGACCATTTAATTTTGTAACAAAATCCCTAACAGCTCTTGTTTCTGGTTCTGAAAAGGCATATTTACCTTGAAATATTTCAGAACATGGATCTGTTGATGAACCATATTGACCAAAGAACCAATCATAATTTCTATTTAAATCAACACCTTGACAACATTGAGTTCTTGGTGGAGCAAAAAATCCTGAGTTAACAGTTACACATGATTGTGGACTTTTATTTTTTCTCCATAATCTTGTTTCTGGATCTGTACTACTTCTTGAATGTTCATAACCATCGGGATTTAGGAGTGGTACTATATACCAATCTAAAGAATCAACCAAATTTCTTATATTTTGTTTTTTTTCATATTCATTTACCAATTGATCTATAAAATATAGGACAGCTGATGGGGATACCCATTCTCTAGCATGAATACCACCATCAATCCATATAGCAGGTTTATTACTTCTTTTCTCTGTTCCAATCTATAAAGTTATTATTTCAAATTATATATCATATTATTATCTTTTTATTACTTTTATCAATGGGATCTGTCTACCCTCATGAGTTGTTCCTATTGGTTGTACTTGAACTCGATCTGGAAAGGTAATGGCTAGGGAATTTAAATAATTTATTACAGCACCAAATGAGTGATATTGTGAATGACTAAGATTAACACGTTTTCTGGTTGATGATTGACTTCTATATGGTGAATCTTTGTAACTTTTTTCAAATAATGCTCTTTCCTCAGCTTCAGCAGCACGTTTTTTAATAACCCTAAATTTTTTTAAAATAAGTAGACAAAAGTTAAAAACAAGTAATGAAGTATTTTCAAAAAAAAAAAATGTTGTTATATCAATTAAAAATTGCAAAATATAAATAAAATTAAAATAAAAACCCACTTTTCGACATCCGCAATAGTAACATTGTGTGAAATTTTCCATGTATCCAACATTTTATTAAATTTATTAATATCGTTTTCTTTTACCATTACCTGGACAATTCTTCCTGGAGATGTAGGTTCTTGCCAAAAATCAAGTTTCGTATCTAAAAGTCCAGCAGTCCCATTAACTTCTAAATGCTTTAAAAAATCTACTTGTTTTTGAGTTTCCGGTTTTAAAGTATGTAATGAATACTTTCTGAAACAAAATATTTAACAAAAATAAAATTAACCATTTTATTTTATTATCTATAGTAAGAGATCCTTCAAATAATTTAAAAATCATTGTCATATTATAAGATTTTATTGTTTATTTTCTTTAATATAATTATATTAATAATAAAGCTAATAGTTTTAACTTTAATTTTGTCTGAAGTGAAACTTGTATTATCAATTAAAAACTAATTATAATAAACAAGTATAATAACATATAAAAGATTACCTTTGTTACCAATTATTATATCAGAATTATTCAATATAAAATTAAAATTAGATAATAACTTACTGTTGAGATGATTCAATTCCTATTATAAGAAATGACAAAAGAAAAGATAAATAATAGTACATTTTAATTATTATAATTTGATAATGAATTATATTAATATTATCATTAATTTATATATATTTTTCTCTTCTTTCCTTCCCTTATCTGTAAATAATATTTCTCCTACCAAAAAAAGAACTTTTTTTAAAAAAAAAATTGAAAAATTTTTTCTCTAACTCCAGGAAAAAATGTTCCTTAAAAAATATTAACAATATAAAAGATAATTAACAATTTGAAATAAATTAAAATATTTAATTTACCAATATTACATAATAAATATATATTGTGACAAATATTTACGCATCAAATAATTATAATAATAATAATAATAATAATAAAAGTGAAAATTAACAACGTTTTATTCAGCCAATCAAACATTGGTTGATATATATAAAAATAGTTATTTTTAAAGTTTCTTACTTTTATGCTTTCTAATTACAGGAAGATGCAAACATATATGTTTTAAATAATCAAGAAATATTTATACATTTTGGGAGTTATTTTAACGGAAGGGATATATTATCTATATTTTAATGTATTAAAATAAAAAGTAACAGGTTATTATGATAATATTACTGATCTGCCAATTAATACAACGTCATCTACTTATGATAGAGAATTATGTTTATATATATATGGATATATATATATATATATTATAATATGGAATAGTAGAAAGAAATATATATATAAAATTTTGCTGTATTTTATAGGATCAGTCGTTTTTGGGTTGCATAGGAAGAAGAGTATTTATGTATGGAGAATGATAATAGAATAGATCTTTCATCTAATTTACAGGAATATCATTTGTAGTAATGATCAAGTTTAACCAGGGAAAAGATAATTTATATCGATATTACATTATTTTATACTTTCATAATATAGCTATAATTGAAGTTTTATAATTAAATAATTTATTTATTGTATGGTTATTATGTCTATATTATAAATAAAAGTATATATAGGTACAAGATAATTTTTAATAATGAATACAATAATGATATAACTTTTCAATGTATACCCAAGGACTTTTATATAATAAAAATATTTCGGTTTATGTACAAAATAATAACGTGTTAGTCAGAATGTATAGCATTTACTTTAATAACATATCAAAAGGGTATGAAAACTTAAAATGGTAACAAAAAAAATTATTTTTATTCATAATATTTTAGAAAAAAGATCACATTTTAAAAACTAGACTTAACGTGTTGCTTAATTGTCCACATCTAAAAATATATAAAAATCTTAATAATAAAATCTTTCATTTAAGCATATAAACTTCAATTTTATTATATTAGCCATCCCTCCTACAAAAGTAGTCTTACATTATTATAAAGAGATGAATTAAAGTTAAAAGGTATCTACGTACACAATATTTTGGACATTATTATAAAGAAAAGTACGAGATACTTAAAATATTTATTTGAAAAGGCATATATATATAATTATAAAATCTTAAAGTACCAAATGACTTAAGAGTTTATTAAATAATAATCTTAGGAAACTTTTATATAATACCAATTTTATTTTTATATAATTTAACTATTTCTTATATCCGGATTGTAAAGAATGTGAATTATATTTACATTTTTAAAAGCAAAAATTGTAATAAATATAAAAAAATACCAAATAAATTATTATATTTTGAATAAAAAAATTCATATTATGCAAACAATTTTTATAAATATATTTTAAATATTAAATAAGAAAAGTTGATATAAAAAAAATAATCAAACAATAAGCTATACATATTAAAATTACTTTTCATATTTATATATCAAAAATATATTTTTAAGAAAAAAACTTTTTATCTTGACTTCCTTGTGATAATGATGCTGATCTATAAATGATGTATCCTGCTACAATAAAAGCTAAAATTATCACAATAAATGTTACAACACCAATAAGAATGTGCTCTGGATATAAACAAAATATTGGATTAATTGATGAATCAGATGCAAGAACCAAGTGCGAAGTCTTTCTTGATGGATCACTTCTTTTTATTCTTATCTGTGCACTTACTGTCTCAACTTCTTCAAGTTCTGATAATGTTTTGTCATCATCATGATGTCTTCTTCTTCTCCTTAAATCCATATCACCTTTTTCATCTTTACCACACTCTTTATCTTTACATTGACCACTCATACATATTCTTAAGTTACAAAATATATTAACTTCATTACTTGTAGGAAAAGCCCATGCTCTAATCTTATTTACAAATACAACATCATTACCTTGGCGAAGTCTCTCAAAATCACCCCATATATTTCCAACCTTTTGTAAAGTACATCCATTCTTATCTGACAACTCTAATTCACTTTTTGAATCTGAAGCCCAACATCTTCCTATTTGTGTATCAACTGATGGTTCATCTAGTTTTACAAGATATGTCTAAAATATAACAATTATTTTCAAAATATATTTTTCCTTATATATTTTGATACACATTAACCTTTTATTAATAACTCATGAATTAATAATATGGACCAGTTCTTATATGGTAATATATATGATTGATTTTTAACAATATAATAAAAACTTTTACTTTTAAAAATTATTATTTTATTAATTTAACAAAATCTCTGTTATAAATGTACAATCTAGATTTATTTCCTTAATTATTGGTCACTATCAAGAGGAGGATATATATATATTTAACACCAATTATTTACGCAATATCTTCTTATTTAATTATCAATACTTTTTTAATATTAATATAATTGAAAAATTTTGTAATTTTTTTTTNTTTTTTTTTCATTATAAATTATCTTTTTGAGGATGAAGAAATCAAATATTTAATAGTCTACTTCCGTTTATAATAGTAGTAAAAAAGAGAAGAATAGAAAATAAAAAGTTAAAGATAAACTCACGGCATTACCCCCCGAATAATAATAAAAAGCATTATCTTATAATTACTCACTCGTACTATTTATAAAACTCAAACCGACAAATGAATAGCAATTAAATATATATATGTATTCAACATAACGAAACTTACAATATCATCACCAATATTTAAAGGTCCTTTCAATGCCGTTGCGTTAAGGTCATGTCCATTTAATATTTGAACTGAATACTTAACATTAGGTGGTTTTAGAGGAATATTTTCTTTACCAGATGGTATGTTAGCTTTAATTACTTCTTGAGCTGTGTTAGAGGAGTCTACTGTGACACCACCAAAGTTTACAGTAATAAAATTTTCTTGTTCTTTGATAGCCTGTGTTGGGATACAAGTTAATAAATATTTTTTATCACTTTTTTGTAAAAATTTTGCATTCTCCTGAATTATGATTGCATTCTCAAGATTTCCTTCATCATTCTTTAATGAGGAACATCCTTTCAATGGTATTTTGATTGTATAACTATTTTTTGATTGAATTGTTCCGTTAACATATACACAATTTGGATAACCATTCTCAGAATATATTAATCCATAAAAGGATGATTGAAAATGAACATTAAAAATAAAGTTACTCTATAAAAAAAATGATTATTTAAAAAATTTTAATAGTTAAATATTTAAAAAGACAATATCTATTACCTGATCACATGAAACAGAAGTGTCAACTAATTTATTTCCTTTTGATTGTAAGGATAAATACAATAAAATGATAAATGTTATCATAAACATAATTTATCTTCTCTTTTTTAATGAATTTAAAATAAATTTTTGTCACAAAATTACAAACTAAAATAATAAAAATATTACTGTAATATCTTTGTAGAAATGTAATTAGAAAAATTTTATAGTCACTTTTATATAATAAACTAGTACCAGAAAACATATATATTCACCTTAACAGAAGATGAGTGAGTCTTTTATATGCCTTTATATACCATTTTACAGAGGCTGTAATTATAAACTACCTTCACTGGAAAAAGATTTTGACAATATATATATACATGAAAGAAGATGGTAAATAATATGGGACAGCCCAAAAATGGACAATAAAAAAGCTTTACTTTTAAACAAAAGAAATTGAATGTTATATAAAAAGTTTTTGGATAGCTATAATTATTAATAATTAAGATTGATTAAAACCATATATTATATATATTGTAATTTAAGAATTAAAAATGATAAAAAAAAAACTTATTAAATTTTTTCAACTAAAGATATGTTAGTAATTGGCATTAATTTTTAAAATTAATATGATGATAGGAGACATTTATTATTATACTACAGGTGAACTGGAGTGTCTTCTTACAGCATTCAATAATCTAGCTCCAGTACCCTTTTCTTCATGTATTTCCTCCTTTGTTAACATAAAATCTTGAACAAGATGAATTAAAGAATTGTATTCTTTTCCATTAACTTTATATTTTTCACCTCCTTTTTCAAATTTGAAATTCTCCATCTTCCCATCGGTACAAACTACTGATAAAACATAACTATCATTATTGTATCTTAATAAAAAATCACCAGGATTCTTTAAAAATACTATTGCTTCCTCTCTTGTTTTATGACCGTGATACCATGGGTATGTTTCTAATGTTGACAATAATGGATTAGCTTCCTTTGGAAAATTTCTTTTTCCTATAATTATTTTTTAATTAATTTTTTGTAGTAATATTTTGTATAAATTGGTTTCAATTAAAACAAAATTGGTAATAATTAAATATTTTTTTTTNTTTTTTTTTCTTTATACTACTTACTTGGTGGAACTGGAGGGGCTGTAGGTTGTTTAAACATGTTGTTTACAATATGTTGTTTATTTTCTCGAAAATTATGATAAATTTCTCTTATAGCTTTCATCATTTGTGACGGTTGTCCAGAGTCACAATAAAATACAAAACATCTTCGTTGGCCTTTCTTTTTTGCTATGTAAGCAAAGTAATTATCAATGATCTAAATTTTTTTTATATTAATAAAATTTTTTTTTAACAATAAACATACACCATCACCATTGAAAGCAATACTAATATCAATCCAATTGTTATGAGAAACACCAGGTTTTTCATTTGGACCGGGATTAACTCTTGTTATAGTAAATGAATTATTAGTTATATTCATATCAACATCAATTTTTTTAATATCAGGAACATTTTTTTTACCTATGTATTTATCTTTTATATCATTAGAAAAATGATTATTTGTTTCTAGTAATTTTGCCTCATAAGCAACTAATTCAATACATTTACTAACGACATCTCTTTGAATACTTTCTGTTAATCCACCAATTGGATGATCTACCTCTATTATTCCAACTAGCTTTAAATAGAAAAATTGAAACAATTATTTTTTTTTATTGTTAACAAAAAATAATGTTAGTTATCAACTTACTAGACATTTATACTGTACCGTTGCCTGATATGGAAATGCCATTAGGTTTTCTACTAGAAAAATAATTAATATTTTTGGAAAATATATACCTTCTTATTATTATTTGAGATTTAATAAATAAATAAAAAGGATTTAAAACTACTATTATTATAATATAATTAACTATACTCTTTTTTGATCATCAAAAGAATATAATAGAGATAAGATGATTATCCTTTTAAAAAATAACAAAAAAAAAAATTCGGTTTAATATATAAGTAAAAATATATCTGTATAATACAAAAGTATTTATTAATCATAAAATAAGTATAGAATATCAAAAGATTATAACTTATATAATATATAAAAGTTTTACATTTAAACTAATAAATATTAAATTCTCGATGTAAATAATCAAAAAATAATTTTTAAATAATCATTCGAATATACAAACAGGTGCAATTATAAAAATTATTAATAATTTTGTATACAAAGAAAACTTTTATACTATTTGGGATCACGTTGTTGTGTGTCTTGGAACGAAAAAATTATTATTAGGTACATCTTCAATTCACTTCTCGACTATATGAAACGTCATCTATTGAATCTTTTTTTGTCTCTTATTTAAGAAGGATGTCATTTTTAAATTTTTCAAATATATTTACACCAATTCTTGTTAATAAAAGTTTATCTAATAATGTTATCAAACATTTCCTATATACAACACCAAGAATATTACTAGCTGCACCTGGACAAGCTAAGAAAGTTGATTTATCAAAAAAGATCAATCTTAATGTTGGTACAATTGGTCATATTGACCATGGGAAGACTACTTTAACTGCTGCCATTACAAGAGTTTTATCGGAGAAAGGTAATATATTATAATAAAAAAAAGATATTATTAATAATTAATTTTTTCTTAATTTAGGAGGAGCAAAATTTGTTAAATTTGACGAAATAGATAAGGGAAAGGAAGAAAAAAAGCGCGGTATAACAATAAACATAGCTCATATAGGATATGAATCATCTAAAAGGAGGTATGCACACACAGATTGTCCTGGTCATAGTGATTTTATAAAAAATATGATTTGTGGAACCGCGCAAATGGATGCAGCTATTTTGGTTATAGCTGCTACGGATGGTATAATGGCTCAGACAAAGGAACATTTGTTGTTGGCAAAACAAATTGGGTTAAAACATATTATTATTTTTATTAATAAAGCTGATTTAGTTGATGAGGATATATTGGAGTTATGTGAATTGGAAGCAAGAGAATTGTTAATAGCTCATGGTTTTGATGGAGATAATGCTACAGTTATTAAAGGATCAGCTTTGTCTGCTTTAGAAGGAATTGATAATAGTAGTGTTGAAAGTTTAATTGATGCATTAGATAATATTCCTGAACCAGAAAGGAAACAAAATGCTGATGTTATAATGCCAATTAATTCAAAAGCATTAATTAAAGGAAGAGGAACAGTTATTATTGGTACAATGGAACAAGGGACAATTAAGAAAGGAGACACATTACAAATTAAAGGTTTTGGTAATGATATAAAAACAGTAGCTTCAGATATTCAAGTATTCAATAAATCAGTACCATCCGTTTCTGCAGGAGAACATTGCGCTGTCTTATGCCGTGGTTTAAAAGGAGATAATGTTCAAAGAGGTATGTGGATGGGTACACCTGGAACATTAAAAACATCAAATTTATTTAAAGTTGAACTTTATTTATTAGGTGAAAATGAAGGTGGTAGGAAAATAGGTATAAGGACAGGTTTTTCAGATAGAGTATTTTGTTCAACATGGGATCAAGTGGGAAGATTTCATATTTCAAATGATATGGTCATGCCAGGAGAACATACATCTGCTCATTTGTTATTTATTAATGATGCACCAGCTGAAAAAAATCTTCCTTTCACTTTGAGGGAAGGAAAAAATAAGACAACAATTGCTCGCGGTATCATTACTGAAATGTATAAGGCTGTTGATGTTAATAGTTTCTCTAAAATTGATATGGATGCCATAATTAAAAATGCTACACCACTTTAAACGATGAATGTATAATTTTGGATTGACAATAATAAGAAACTTTATTATTAAGGTTTTACTAGTTAAATTGATAGGTTTTTTAAAATGTGTTATATAATAACTTGTTTTGTTTGTTATTTTAAAAATTATAAGAAACAATTTAATTATTGTTTGAAAAGGTTCCCTCCTAAAAATGTACATGTATATATCTATATTTAAATATAGCCTTGAAAAAATAAATAACTAATAAAAAATGACAACCTTTTTAGAATTTAATGTCAACAACAAAAGAACTATCATCACAATTAGAAGATTTTGTATGGGGGAGAATTGATGAAACTAAATATTTACAAAATGTAGGAGCATGTGTAGAATTAGGTGATGAAAAATTATTAAAAAAAGTTGATTTAATGCAAGAAAATTTAAATAAACAACTAAGGAAAAGAGTTGATGAAAATTATCCTATGTTATTGGAGCAGGCTAGTGCTATTGAAATATTGGATGAAGTTCAAGAGGAATATCATCAATCAATGACAAAAATATATAATGAAACATTGGAATTGTATAACAAAGTTGAAGAACATAGAAAAAAAGTTGAAGAAGATGTCATTATTTATGAGAATGCAATGAAATTAAGAAGAATATTAAATAATGGTCTATTGTGTAAAAAATTAATTGAAGATGTTGAAAAAGAAAATGATATATTAAAATTAGCTGAAATTGTTTGCAAATTAAATGAAATTAATAGAGAAACACCAGAGATGAGTAAAGTAAAATGGATGAATGAAGGTTTCTTATATAAAATGCCTGAAATAACAAGAACAGTAAGAAGTAAAGTAGTTAAAGAGTTAATGGAAGGTCTTGATGCAATAAATGCATCAACTGTAAATTCATGTTTGAAATCATTAGATTACCTTCATTGTAGTAAAGAAGAATTAGGTAAAATTTATGATGAAACATCGAAACAATTGGATGCACTATTTTTAAAATTATCAGTAAATTCTGGAAATAATGAAAAATTGAGTAAATTATTACCAACATTAAGTACAAAGTTGAATTGTGTACTTGAACAATTTGAATTATTAGGTAGTGAATATATTATAACAATGTCCAAAAAGATATCAACAATTATTAAAAATCGTATAACAATAAATGCTAAAAATTCAATGAGAATAATACAAACACTCTCAAAGACCATATCAACACATAATGAAAGTCATGTCAAAGCAATAAAAGATTCCTTAATACCAATAAAAGCATCAATATTAAATCAATCGTTATCAATATTATATGCTAAGATTGATAAAATATTTGATGAAGAAGATTTACAATATGAATTGATAGCTGAAAAATTAATATTTGAAATTAAACTTGAATTTTCTAATGTCGATTGGGATCATACATTACAAAAGGATGTTGAGATAAATATTTCCAAAGCTGTTAAATATATTGCTGTTAAAATTGAGAATAATCTTAATATGGAATCCGATTATTTACATTTAACTGGTAGAGTTAATAAAATACAACAAAAAAATTATGAAATGATTCATATAGCACATTTAATCGCTGAAGAATGGAGATCAATTGCTCAACCATTAACACAATTAGTTGATCAATCTTTGGCCGCTATATCATTAAATATTAAAGAATTATTATCACTCGTTATTGCATCTATGCATCAAGAAGACATGAAAAAAGGATTAAAAAATTCTTCATGTAGTGGTTATGTACGTGAAATGAGAGATCATTTAAAAGTATTTAAAACTCATGTTTCTGAATTAAAAGAATTAGTTGAGAATAATACAATTTTATCAAAGTTTATTGATTATGTCATTGAAAATATGCTTATCAATTTTACACTTATTAAACCAATTACTGCAGCATCATACCAAAGATTTTCCAATGATTTAACATCACTTTGTGATAAAGGATTAAATCCTTTAAATTGTAAAGCATCAGTCTTATTATGTGATTATCAACAAATAACCCAATATTTAAAAAGCTTTGCNGATGAAAATTGTGAAAGTAATGAAAATATTACTATTCCATCAATCATTCCAATATGGATTCATCTTCATTTTCTTATCAACCGTTCATCAAATCTTCCACTACCACATAATGTGAAGAAAATGGAACATAAAGAATATGTCGAGTGGTTTTTACACTTAACTGACAGAGAAAAATATGAATTTTTATCTACAATCGTTAGTGAAGATTCAGAAAATTGTGAAAACATTATTAAATTATTAAAACAAGCAACTACTACAAAGAAGTAAATTTATCGTATATGTAATATTTATCAAATATTTATATTAATTTCATATAAAAAATTATTATAACGATATATTCTATATTTTTTTTTCAATTTTTTTCCTAAACTTTTCCATGTAGACGTGTCCATAAAATCAGGAATGGACTTGCAACTAAAGAAACAAAGTAAAATTTCCTAATATTACTACTATAAAAAGGAGCAATAATAGAGGCAGAGTATAGTAAAACAATAGGTAATGTTTCATATAAAGGTATTGATGGTATAAGTTTACCATTATCATTAGGTGAAAAACTTCCAATTTCATAAAATCTTTCCATCAATTCTTCTTTTTCTTCAAAACTTTTAATCATAAAAATTCCCTGTCCAGATAATGTCCTTGGAATTTTTTCTATACCAATTTTTTTAATATAAACATGAATAGCTTTATTTTTTGATGGTGATACACATAAATCAAACATATTTAATGCCATACCTCTAATAGGTTTACCATCAGTACTATTATAGCCTATAGTCAAATCGTAAACACTATTTAAATGACTTTGTAATGCATTAATTGATAACGTAAATGCTTTCGTGTAAGGTCTACCAACATTCATGAAAGCACGTATACTATGTTGAATACACCAATCATGAGTTTTTTCAATAGCAGTATAATTTTTATGATCAAATCTTGTACCCTCTGGAAAAATACATAGCCAATATGGTTTGTTTAATTTTGAAAGATAATTTAATTGTCTCTCTACTGGATCCATAACAAATGAACCAAATCTTCTTACAAATACAAAACCTCTTTGATAAATGTACCAAGCAAATAATGGTATGTATTGTAATGACGATTTTATTACAAAACGTAATCCATATTCTGTTTTTTGTCTATGTGCTAATATTGCAAAAATTACCCAATCTGCTGATGATTGGTGATTTGATAATACAACTGATTTTTCTTCATTCTGTATTATACTTTGATAGTCACCATATACGTAAATCTAAAAAACATATTTTTAATATTTAAAAAGAATTAAATTAATTACCTTAACATTTGAACAATTTTCAAAAATAAAAAGGCACAATTTTATATATGTTGCAATCATCTTATCATCCACATACTCAATCCATTTCTTCGGTAAGACAATACTAGAAGCATGTAATACCAAGGAACATGATGTATATGGAATAACAGAAACTGATAGAAATGAAGCTGGAAACCATGGACGTAAATCCTTTAATATGGTTATAGCTGTTAGCAACATGATATATTTTTACAATTTTAAATTATATAAAATAAAAAATATACATTGCAATGATTTAAATTGGAATATTGCAACCTTTTAACAATTTATTATATTCACAATATACTATCTAATGATATCATTAATAATTAAAAAAAGCAAAATATTCTTATATAACCATCATATAATATTTTAGGAGAAATATACAAATTTATTTTTTATCATTTTAAAAGAAAAAAAAAATTTTATTTACTCATCATATCATTTTTAATTTAAAAAAAAA
>LM523158.1:672842-726106 GCA_000941615.1 Parastrongyloides trichosuri | reverse complement strand
TTTAAGATGTTTCAGTATTTAAAAATTTTACTTAAAAAATGACTTGTTCTTTTTTGTTTTACATTGTCAGTTTATTTATTTTTTTTGTTTAATGAAAAACAACATACATACTATTTTTAAAGATTATATGACAATTGAGCATTTTTTGAAATTTAAACAAAAAAAGAATGTATATATTTCTATTTTTATAAGATAGTGAAAAGGGTAAAAAATCATTTTTTTTTATTTTTACTATTATCATTTAAAAATATTTATCATCAATAGAAACGT
Source organism: Parastrongyloides trichosuri (assembly GCA_000941615.1). Classification (NCBI taxonomy): domain Eukaryota; kingdom Metazoa; phylum Nematoda; class Chromadorea; order Rhabditida; family Strongyloididae; genus Parastrongyloides; species Parastrongyloides trichosuri. The sequence continues at coordinate 725,836 of LM523158.1, read as the reverse complement.
ACTATGATATATTTTTCTAATAAACAAAGATAATAAAGGACTTTCCATAAAATTAATTATACATATTTATTCTTCTAAGATAAGAATTTTAGACTTTTTTTTAATTGATAATTTATTTTGAGTGAATATACTAAAATTATTTTGTACGTGACAAAAATATAATTCATCCTTATCTATCTATAACATTTTTGAAGTAAGGGTACAATTTGAATTTTTCTCTACTATAATTCATATCATATGATTTCTTGTTGCGTCAGAGCTCCTACACGAGAGAGAAAGATAATCTTACTCTTCCATTTTATTAAGATATATATTTTAGATAATAATTTTTATTTAAAGTAATCATTTTTTATAATTATATATCATTTTCTTCTTCCTTACCCTTTGTACTGTGATCTTTTAATTTTTAAATATTTGTTTATTATTAAACTTACTCTTTAATCGTCCTTTCCCAATTAACGACTTAATGTAAATTTTTCAAATTATATAATGGCATAAAAAAATCATATTAACGATACAGGTTTTTGATTTTTTAGTTTTATAGCTTGTTTTAATAATGTGTGTGTTAGTGATATAAAATATTATCCGCATATTCCAAGTGCTTTTTAACTTTTAATACTTTATATTTATTAAATTTAAAAAAAAAACGTTAACATATTTTCATTAAAATGATATTATTTTTTCCAATATTTTAAATATAAACAATAAATTTTTAAAACATCTCTTTATCATCAATATCCATCAACTTTCTTAAATATTATCGTTTTTTGATAAAATATTAAAAGTTTGTATAATTTAATATATGACCATAGAAACGGCTTCTGTTGCGTCTAGGCAAGTAGACGCCAACATATAATATTCATTTTATAAAACATTCTTACAGGAGAAACAAATGACAAATTTTTCTAAAAGTCAATTGTCTGTTACTCCACCTTCCGTTAACGACATTCATCTCTCATTCACACTCCTTTTTGCCTTATTCTTATTTTAAATATATATAATATAAACTTCCGTTCATATAAATATATTTATTACTCCTCTAAAACGGTTCACGCTTATTAATTTTCATTTATTTATAGATTCATACTCCTTTTGACTGTTAATAAAACCACAGACAGAGTGTTCAAATTTATTTTAACCTAAATAAAATTAGACAGTTTCAAGTTATATATATATATATATCTGTTAGAATATATATATAAAAAGTATAGTAACAAAAAATACTCAAATTCTTCCTCTTTCTTATAACGAAATTTTCATATTTTGCTTTATATGATGAATAACATTTACGGATATCTTTTTGGAGAAAGCAACAACAATGACATTGTAAGTTATAAATTTTTCTTTTTTTTAAACACCTTTTAAGGAAGGAAATTATTCTGATGATTCAATGGATGGAATGAGAGAATCACATCAAAATATGATAAGACCAATCTCACGTTCCTCCTCATCATCAGATATAGAAATAGATACAGAATGGGTAATGATAAAAAATGGGGCATCAGGAAGATCATCACCAGAAATGGTACCTGATTATGAATTAAATGATATCGATGATTGTCTTTCAACAGTTTCAGGAACTACAACTCCAAAAACATCAGGTTCTGGTAATGATAGTAAAGATAATGATATAAAGAATCAAAATAAAATGTCAATGAGACTAGCTGTGGCTAAACAAAGAATGTTGGAGAAAGCTAAGAAAGAAGAACATAAAAGAGTCGTTCGTGCTAAACAAGCACAAAAGAATCTTCTTATGCATGCTCTTTTCTCTGAAAATATTACGGGTGTCGATAAGTTGAAAAGTCTTATTTCATCTAACAATGTCATTGATATTGCTTTTGGTGGAAATGACAATAAAATTATTAGCGGCAAAGGAAAAGGAAAGAAAAATGGAAGAAAGTAAAAATATTGGGAAAGTTATTAGAATTAAAATAAAATATATTTTAGCTTTTCAAAATTAATATTTAAATGTATGTTGTTCTGCCGGACAGAAACATATGTTAAATAGGCTATAAATATATTTCTACAAACAAAAAAAAGAACAAAAAAAAAAATAAAAAAGAACAAAAAATGTATAATTATCAAGATAATATCTTTTTGTAACTGGACATGGAGTTAATTATTGTAATGAAAAAGAAAAAAGCTAAAAAAATATTTCATTTTGTATAACAAATTAATCATCTTTTCTTTTATTTAACAATTCTCAGATCACTTTTTTATCCAGCATCAATTGAATATTGTTGCTTCTGTAGATATATGATAATACTTCATTTTCTTCTTTTTTACTAAATTTATCTTTTTTTTTAAATAACAAGAAATTTTAGTCAAACAAAAAACTTTATAACTTTGATTTATTTCGAATATATAATACTGCCAAAACATTTTTTAAAAAAACTTTCCCCTATAATTGTATTAAAAATTTGTATTATAATTTCTTATATTTTAACATTTATCAATAATTTTTTTTCATAATTTACTCTGTGTATCATAATTACGTGTTAAAATTGTCAAAAAAAAACAAAAAAAAAATAAAGTTTTGGCAATACTGTGTTTTTTATTTCTTTCTATTATTATCACAAAATTTTTTATTAATTAAATTATAATTAAAAATTAAACAGAGGGTTAATTTTACTTTATCATATGAATGATTTTATGTGTTATCAGCAATGTTTATTTTCAATAATATTTAATAATAAATAAAGCATCACAAATCAAATTGAAATATATATATTTTGAATAAACAAGATTACATTATTATTAAATAATATTTTCATAATATATTATATTGATTTTCATTTATATTAATGTAAAGAACAATAAACCATAAATATTAAATTATTTTTTATATAAATGAGAAATCAATAAAAAAACGGTGGTAATTATAAGTTAAAATATTTAATCATTCTTTTTATCAACTTTACCATCTTCATATTTAGCAACAAGATCAGATACTCTTTCATATTCTTTAGCCAAATTTTCAGCTTGATCCTTCATAGCATCTCTATCCTTCTTAACCTTAATCAATTCTTTCTCTAATTCCTCAATTTTCTTAACATTCTCATTATCTCCATCCTCACTGTTCATCAAAGTTTTAGCTGTATGTGTTGCACTTTCAGCTTGTTTCATAGCAGCTTCAGCGCTAGCTTGAAGTTGAGCCGATCTAACCAATAATCCAATGATTCTATTTATAACAAGAAACAATAATAATGCGAAACCAGAAATGTATAAATTTCTTTGTGATCTAAATAAACGCATATGAATTGCTGTGTCAACATCTGCAGCACCCTTCAATACTGAGTTATCGAGTAATGTTGAATGAGAATATTTGGCGCATTCTCGAGCAGCATCTAAGAAGAGGAGAGATAATACAAATATAGTGGAGTATGACGCTATAGTTGATTTATCTGATACTGCTTTTATTAGACGTGAATTGAAAATTTTCTTCCATCTAAAAATTAATCGTTATTTTGAAATAGACAATTTTAGAACTTACACTGTTGGTCTAATCCATGGCAAGACGAGTAAGATAACAAATGCTACCTCGGCATAGAGAATACCAGCAACAATAGTCCATTGAATCGACATTTTTTGAATCACTAAAAAAAGTTAAAAAAAAGAATAGAAATATTCGATAAAATGTTTGTAACGATAAAAATTTTAAACAATTAAATAAAGATACTATTTTATTATGCAATACATAACTTTATACTACTCTTAAAACACGTAAACATTTTCTTCCTATCGTCATCATTAAAAATATCTTTCACCTCTCCTTGGTATATTGTTATTTTACTAGTCGTTTCGAGAATTTTCCACAGAACCAATGTTTTTTTTGTATGTATGACTCAGTCATATATATATATTATTTCAACCAAGGTTATGCACATTTTTTGTAGTATGTACCCTTAATTAGATGGCCTAATAGAAGATATTTATTGTATATTATTATAGTTTTCATAAATTAAAGATAATGTAGACCAAAAATTTATTTTTTACATAAATAATCAAAGGAAAATCTTTAAAACTTGCATATGAATTGATATTTATTTTAAACTATTTCTTATCTGGTGTTTTGTTGAGATGGAAGTATATTCTTTATCAAACACTTTAGCGCTTAATGTGACATAATTGATAAAATGATTATATATTTGATAAATGATGACAAATGCTTTTATTGTAAGAAAATATGAATTATGTTGTGTTAAATTATAATATTAACAGGAAAATGTGTACAAAAATATAATCAAGAAAAGATAATTAGATTTACAAAGTACCTAAAAATCATGTACCTCTTCTTTAATAACATGTGATTTGATTTTTTTTAATCAATGTATAGTTTTCGCAATAAGTATAATGATTAATTGATGAGGAATATTTATTTTGGGTGTAATTGGTTTAATTTTGTTTTATATTTGACAAAATTACAAATTGTATAAATAACTAATGTTAAAAGTTTTTTGAAAAATACTTTGTAAGATTAATATTTGATTGCTGATAAATTATAATGATTCAAGTTTTAATTAAATATTCATTTTTGACATAAACATATAATCGACTATAGATAAAAAAAATTATTGAAATTTATATATTTAAGCTTGAATAATGGAGAGACTATGATATGTAAAATAACTATGTTCGTTAGAATTCATTTATTGTTTATATTATTCTTATCAATTATTGAAACTATCAATGGAATATCAGCTTATTCAGAATTTTTACGAGGTTTCTTATGTGCTAAAAGACCTGATGTTACCTTTTGTGCTACGAGTTTCAAGAATTCAGAATGCACAGTTAAAAGATATACTAAAAGGTGAGAAATTAAAAAAAATATTTTTTAATTAACTATTATAGAAAACCCTCATGGGATGATGAAGTTGATATGGAAAGATATGAAAGAGAAAGAGAATTAAAGAATAAAAGAAAAGAAGAACTTTTAAAATTATTAGAGGAGGATAAAGATGAGGAGTTAATTGAAATTTTGAAAAGTAAAAGAAGAAGAGAACAACAGACTTCTCCAAAACCAAAATTTTCTTTACCTCAAGCTCCACCAAATCCTCCACCCATTCCTGGAGCAGAAAAACGCGGTAGTCTTTTTAGTTTGAGTAGTGGTGTTGGGATGGGTTTACCCGTACCAGGATTAGGACCTCTCACTATTACAAATGAGTTTGGCATTGGTGGTTAATTTTGAAATTTAGTAACAATTTTTTTTATTTTTAAATAAAAGTTTTTCAAAAAATGCATAATCAAAATGTATTGAATGAAGTTATAATAAGATATTTTAAAAAATATAAGTACCACCCTTTTTTAAATATTTTGAAAATTTTTACATTAAAAATTTTTCTATCTTTAACGTTTTCTCTATTTTATCATAATTTAAATGAAAATATAAGGGCAATGTAATATAAATAATTAGGAAATTGGGATCATTTTCCAAAATACTTGTAATTAAATTCAATTCATAAAATTTTTCTTTAAAAATGTCTGTAAACAAAAAAAGAAATATTAGATATGTTAACTAAAACAATTATAAAACTATTTTTCAAAATTTTTCACCATTAACATTCATACATAACTGTTATTTATTGCCTTTTTAACGTTAAAAAATAGTTTCAAACCCTCAAAAAATAAATAGATATATAGACATTTTAACATAAAAATTTATATATGTTACATTTTTTTGCTATTAGTATATCTATAGTAACAAACTTTTAAATGATATATAATATTTTTACCTATATATTTCCTATTTGAAGAATTCATAAATATATATAATAAAAACTTCCTAGTTTATTAAAAGGTAGTACTAAACTATGGATGTATATTATTTAGTTATAGTGTGTGCCAATTATTATGTTTTTAAAATATTTGTCCCATTTTAAAATATAAATCTATTGGTTTTTATTTGTAAGGAAAAGAAATATTATTACTACTATATGTTTATGTAAACTTAATTTGCCTTCTACCAAAAGTTTTGATTAAAAAAAGATTTTTTTTCTAAATTTATGTTTAACTATTTTTAGATAAAATAAATGTATTAAATCTATAAGTTCAACAATTCATAAAAATAGTATTCATTATAATTTTTATCAGTAAAAAGTTTTGTAATTTTAGGAATAAATAACAATTTATTTTAAAGATATGTATCTATTTTCATGTCAAATATAATATATACGATACAATATATGTGATATCAACAAAAAATGGCTTTAATTAAAAGTTATAATTATGTAAAAATATTATTAATATTAATAATTAATGATATTTATAATGTAGTTGGGTTAAATTGTTCAAAACCACAACTAACTCCTGAAGGAATTATTAACCTAATAATGGCAAATTATTCTAGAAGTAGGATGCCTAATATTAATAAACCTGTAGATGTCGAAGTTGAAATGACTATACAAGATGTTATGTCTTTATCTGTTTTATCTAATAGTTTTTCAGCAGACATCTATTTTAGTGCTATATGGCATGATCATAGATTAGCTTTTGATAAATTTGATAAATGTAGGACTAATTTATCTTTTGATGATACGTTTGAGAAAGTAGGTTTTTTTTTTAATTTGATGTTTAAAGTTTATTTTGAAGAGATTATGGTCCCCTAATGTTTGCCTTGTTAATACAAAATCTGCTTCAATACACTCAAGTCCTAAAGCTAATGTTTTGTTAATGTTATTGTCTAATGGTACTGTATGGTTAAATTATAGAGTCCGAGTTGAAGGTCCTTGTGAAATGGATTTATCAGACTTTCCTGTAAGTTTAAAAATATATTTTTAATTTAATAAATAATTATATTAAGATGGATCATCAAAAATGTTATTTTGTTTTTGAAAGTTATTCATACAATACTGCTACAGTAAAGGTAAATTGGCTTAAAGATCCAATAACAATATTAGATTCTTCATCAATGTCTGTAAATGACTTTATAATAACTAATTATACAACTACTCGGCATGTTGAATATTATAAGGCAGGTGAATGGTATAGATTAACTGCTGAAATAACATTTAAACGACGATATGGTTTTTATATTCTTCAAATGTATTTACCAACATATATTTCTGTTTTTATATCATGGATTGCTTTTCTGATTGATTTAAAGGCTCTACCAGCAAGAATAGTTCTTGGTGTTAATAGTTTAATGGCTTTAACTTTTCAATTTGGTAATATTATTTCATCCTTACCACCAGTTTCATATATTAAGGTATGATTTTTTATTTTTAATTAATAACTTTTGAAGGCAATCGACATTTGGATGTTTACATGTGTAGCATTTATTTTTGCATCATTACTAGAACTAGCATATGTAGCTTATCAAGTAGGTTTTTACAAAAAATTGATATTATGTAAATTTGTTAAGGATAAAAAAGCATTATTAAAATTCTATCGAATGAAGCAACCAATATCATCGTTTGTAAAAATGGCATGTTTACTTGATGATTCTACACCAGTAACATCACCAGCGGAAGTGAACGAATTAAATGAAGTAAGATTTAGTCAATCAAAAAAGTATTATTTTAATAAATTAATTCTAGGAACATATAGAGGAAAATGCTTCACTGTACTCTGATGTACATTCATATTTCAAAGAAAAACGTAATTCAAGACGATTTAGTTCAATTTTCAGAAGAAATAGTAATTTTTCAGAAAAAAATCGTAGACAAAGTTTATCTGCAAGAACAGAACAAAGTCCATATTATAAACAAGGAACATTTCTAGATAAAATGTCATTTATCTTTTTTCCATTAGCTTTTTTATTATTTAACATTTGTTATTGGACGTATTATTTAACAAAATAATTTTTAATATTTAAAAAAGAAGTATTTTTTATACTTATTATTATATATCTATTATTTATATAAACTTTAATAATAATTATTATTAAAATATCTTAACATTTTCACAATATTAATTAAAAATAGAATCTTATCAACTGGAAGTTGGGAACTTTTCATCAACAATAATACTATACTTCAACATTTTAACTCATTTAAAGAGATATACCATTAATTAAGTTAATCTAAAATTTTTAAAGATAAACTTGATAATATCTTTATTACAACCTCAATTTATGCCATATTTATAGACAACTTTTATCAATATAATTTTTCTATTTTTAAAAATTTATTACTTTAATTTTATTCTTTACAACAACATATATATATATATATTCATTTTTAGTTTAAAAACTTAAATATATATAGTACATGTACATATGTGTTAAAATGATATTATATATATTTAAAAAAATTATACCATTTATTTTTTCTGGTAAAGAGCAAAAAAAGCGTGATATAAAGAGAAAAAAATTTGTTATTTTATTGTTATATTTTAACCAAATTTTAATATATATCTAAACATGTAATATTTAAAAAATTTATACGTGGGTTTTATTTTTGCTATTAATAATGGTAACCTTTTCAATATATTTCATTTACAAAACAATATACTGGTAAAAAATGATATCATTTAATATTTTTAATTTGATTGGTACTTTGTGTTTAAAACAATTGTATCATAAATTTTTAAATATATAATTATAAAATAATTTTTTTAAGTATATTCCTTAAAAATTTCTATGATATTTTATCTTCCAATACACAGAAATAAAGATAAGAAAATATTTTTTTTCGATTTTTATCTCGAGTCTAAAGTTTACTCCATTTTAAAATATATATATATTATCAATTATAATAAAAATGTCAATTTTGTTATATAATAAAAATCACTTTTAATGGATGCTCAATAAAGGTATTTGTATAAATAATTATGTCTAATAAAAATATTTTTATTATAATATTTATTTAATTATCATTGAAATAATATAAACCTTTTTATTATATCCTCTTATCACTATAAACATCATAATTTTATTTTTTATCTAAAATTTTGTATGTAATAATACATTTCCACGAAATTAATGTTGTTTATTTGGAGAAGATAAAAAAAGTTTTGTATGAAAAAATAATTATAAAAAGTAATATATTAATAAGTGATATATGATATTCAATTTAAAATTTTTCCTTAATAGGCAACCCACTTACTGATAATGATACTTCTCAATTGATAAAATATATATAAATACTTTAATCATTCACATTTTTAGTACACATACACATCTTATAAATAAGTTTTATATATAAAAAGAATTTTTTAATATTAATTTTTAAAATATTTCTGTACTCCCAATCAATCTCTATATACCCCTATTTTAAATATATACATTTTTATACATATTACTCATTGAAGAGGTGAAAAAAAAAACTTTTAACTCACATCATTTTGTAACATTTTTATTTCCTAACCTATCTTTATGACAAACAAAAACTTTTTGTACTTCAAATTTTATGTTTGATTATATCGTTTTAGTATAAATAATTTTTCTTAATAGTTTTATTATAAGACAACTTTATTTTTTTCTAGCTGAAATATCACAACTAAGATTATAAATATATATATTAATAACTTTCATTCCAATTACTTTTATCACATTTTTACTATAATCTTTAAATCCTTTTTCAAATAAAATTAATAAAAAAAATACAACAGATAGCTATGTCAAAAAAAAATTAATAATCCGTTAAATAATGTATATATAAAAATTATTAAAATTTATTTATATTCTTAATACATCAGATTCTTATCATACAACATTATTATACATATACCGCACTCCTTATCTTCATTAATCTCTTAATTTTACTTTGGATAATCACAATGCTTGGTGTTTTAAAAATAATACTTTTTTAACATTTATATATATNTATATATATTTCATTATACAATGTTATGATTTTCTTAATAATCTTTAAGGTAAAAGTCTTTTGATATTATTAATAATAATAATTTTTATGGAGAGAAAAGGAATATATAAAAGGTGGTCATAAATTTTAAAGAATTAATATTATTTTTATTAATTGATAAAAGAGAATTAATATAGTATTATTATTTATTTCGTCAAATATTTTAATAGAATAAAACTAATAATGGAAAAAATTAAATCTCGTAAGTATTTTCATTAATTAATAATAAATATAATTTTTTAGCACTATGGAGTATACGGTCAGCTAGACTACAAATAGCTGCAATGCTATGTATTGCATTACTTGTTCAAGGTATTATGAAAAATTTTATGTCCATGGCATTTGCCTGTTTTGTTATACCATCAAGAGATATAAATAGTACTCTATCAACGTTAGAAACAACAACTATAAAGGAATCATTTTGGTTTACAAAAATTACTACAGACTGGAGTTATGAACATCAAACATGGATTCATTCAGGATTTTATTATGGATCTTTGTTATCAGCATTCATTGTCCAAGGAATAATACCTTATGTTGGTGCAAAACGATCAATTACAGTAGGTGTTATAATAGGTATTACAGGAACAATAATAATACCAATTCAAATCTATTTATACCCCCATTTTTATGTTTTAATACCAATTCGTTTCTTAATGGGTTTTTCTCAAGGATTTGTAATTCCTGCATCTGCACAATTAATTGCTAAATGGTTTCCAATACAAGAAAAATCTACTGCAATGGCTCTTTTTACATCCGGAAATCAAATTGGTATATCTGTAGCTATGTATGTAACTGCAACATTTTGTTCATTTCCTCTTCTTGGTGGATGGCCATTAAGTTTTTTGATGTATGCTATTATAGGGATAATATTTCTTTTTATATGGATTCCTTATGCCTCTGAGACGCCCAAAGAATCTAAATGTATTACAGCAATAGAATTAGCATATATAAAAAGTGGTAATTCAAAAAAATATACACACTCTAGTTGTAATAATAATATTAATGAAATACACAAAATTCCATGGATTAAAGTTTACCTATCACCAGTTGTTCTAGCTATATGTTTCTGTTCATTATGTCAAAGTTTTATTATGGTCACCTTCACATCATACCTTCCACAGTATTATCAATCAGTTTTTAATATGGATATAAAATCGGTATGTTTTATGATAAAAAATGCTTCTCCTCTGTTTAATTGACAATTAATTATAACTATACAATTAATAAAAATAATATTTATTCTTGATTAGAAATATTTCGAATTTATCAAGTAGACTTTAGTTTATCAAAAAATATATAATCATACAAATTGTTTTAAAAAGTGACGTTACAATATATGATCAACATTAATTTTTATAGAATGGTTTCTGGTCAGCTGTACCATTTATCGTTCAAATGACAACAAAATTTTTATGTGCATATATAGCTGATGGATTTAAGAAGAGAAGGATATCGGCATCATTAATAACAAAAGTATCAAATAGTATTGCATCATTTGGATCAGCATTCTTTATCCTTCTTGCTTGTTACTATTCAAAGGATAAAAATGTAATTGTCCTTTTTTTTATTATATTATCAATTGCTTTTCAATCAGCTTATGTACCCGGATACAATACTAGTCTCGTATCAATAGCACCAACATTTACAGCAACAATCTCAGCCTATGCACAGATATTTGCTCATTTAGCTTCTAGTATCGCTCCAACATTAATTGGTTTCTTAACAAAAAATGGTACCGTTGAAGAATGGATGCTTGTTTTTGGGATTTTAGCTGGTATCTCTGTTACTACGGGTATATTTTTTCATATTTTTGGGTCAGCTAGAATTCAACCGTGGGCTTTACCTCATTCTTGTAACTTAAATTTATATGACAATAATATTAAAGAACAGGATGTAAATTTATTGGAAGAAAAAACGGCAATTGAAATGAAGATTGTTAAATGATAAGATACATATATATTTTTTTATTTTTTTTNTTTTTTTTCTTCTTTTTTAATTATTATAAAAATATTTCAAAATTTTTATACAAAATCGTGGTCATTCTCATTATTATGATTAGAAAAATACATAGAATTGCCACCAAGATTAAAAGCTGAAATGTAGCAATTTAAACTTTTCATCACCATAATTCTAAATTCAGGATTTAATAGAGCATACAAAAGTGGATTTGTTATACATACTATCATAGCTATAGCATGAACTATAATATTTATTAAATATGTCAAATCAGTACCATCGTTTAATTCAAAAATATTATGTGATTCAATTTCTGTTAATATACTGACAATATTTAATGGTAGGGATGCTACAGCAAAAATTAGAACCATTAAGACAAGAATAATTGTTATCTTTTTCTTCTGTGACATAATTTTCTTTCTTTTTTCAATTAATTTATTTACCTGGAATAAATAAAAATAAAATTATGTAAGTTAATTATCGTTACCTCAAGTTTATTAATGCAAACATCATTACCAACTGTACTTGTTAACATTGATAATAAATTTACTTGTTGAGTAATGGATAATATTTTTGAATTAGCTCTATTATGTAAAGTTGAAAAAATTTGATGATAACATATAGCCATAATACAAAAAGGGAGAACAGCTTGAAAAAATAATAAGACAATTGTATAAATTTGTCTATATTTATTACTTTCCCAAGCTTCAGTACAAAAGAAACCACAAATTTCATCATAACTGACAAGTTTCATATTATAGACATAAGGAAAAGTTAATATAACACTAACTAACCATATTGTTAATGTTGCAATGATAGCTTGTACTTTAGTTAGTGCTGTATTAGGAGATTCTATAAGACGATAGTATCTATCAATGGATATTGCACAGAGTGAATATGTTGAGATAAAAATACTAATTGCTTGGATTGCTCCAGACACTCGACATCCAATTTCACCAAATATCCATTCTTTTTGTATATTAACAAGTGGGGTCACTGGAATTGATGTTAAACATAAGAATATATCAGCTATAGATAAATTTAGGATAAAAATATTTTGTACTGATTGCAATGTTTTGTACTTTATAGTTAATATAAGGATATAAAAATTTCCAATTAAACCCAGTATAAAAATTATTGTATAATATGTTGTAAAGCCAACTATTGATATCCAATGGGTTGATGGATCAGGATATGCAACATTGTATGAAGTACAATTAATATCATCACTATTATAATTAAGAATTATATTTATATTTTCCATATTACAAGAAAAATATGCTTTATTTAGAGGCAAATTTAATAAATAAAGCTAGAAAATTTTTTGAAATTTATATTACCATATAAAGTATGCTTTGGCATGCTATTAAATAGTTTATATAAATGCTTTAAAAATGATAAATTAAAGTAATTTATGATACAGTATCTGCAAAAATATTTATGTTTAATTATATATTCATTAGAAGATGAAATAAGAAAAAGGTTATATTTATATAAAAGTAGTCTTTTTTTGATTAATATTTATTATTAATATATCTTTAAAAGTTGGTTCATTAGATAAATTTGATATTATTTATTAAAAAAATAAATGTATTCAATGAATAATACTAATTTTTTTTATTTTAAATAAAAAATAATGACAAAAATATTTTCTTTTTAACAATAATAAAAAATATTTCTTATTTTTATAACCAATATAATGGAATTTTTACAAAATTAAGACAACAAATACAAAATATTCCATCTCTTTTTTGATGACTCTCCTTCAATTTATTCACTACCGTATATATGTATAATCAGGAACATGATTATAAAATGGATAATTTGGATTGTTAATTACAGGCATTGCTACTTCATAAAAGATTGTTAACATGAAAAACAAGAGAATTCCAAACAATAATACAAATGCTAATTGTCTTCCTCCTAATATCTCATCCTCATCAACCTCTTCCGACTCCAAAATGTCGAACATTGAACTACCACACATAGTATTTTTTCATTTAATTTATATTTTAATTCAATTCTTCATAAGAAAGAAATAAGATGATATATTGATATATCATAAAATTTAATAGATATATATAAAATTTTATTTATTTTTTAAAATATTTTATGATAAAATTAAAATAAAAACAAACAAAAAGTTTTATAACAAAATATGTAACGAAGCAATATTATATATATATATATCTTTCTTGAAAAATGAAGGTACCACATCTTTTTTCAATTATTTAAATACATAATATTGTATATATACAATAGGAGGAAGTTTTCAAAGTATATATATATATAAAAAAATATTTAGAAAAAGATTATATTAAATTTTTGTTGTAAATATTGAATAATTATACATAATGATGTTTCAAAAAAGTCACATACTCAACAGTCCTTCTTTTTTTTACTTTATTATTCTTCGTGATCAGCTTCCTCAGGAATACAATATAATAATTTTTGTATTAATCGTGTACAATAAACTGGAGGGAGAAAAGTGTAAATAAAAAAATTAATAAGATAAATTATTAAATAAACTTACTCCAAGGTTTTAATACAAAATTAGGTTTCTTTTTCCAAGCAACAAAAATGTAATAAACAGGTAATCCGGTAAGAATAATTCCTAATCCAACAATTAATTCATTTGGTTGTAAAAGAAATGGTAATACAAGAATTAATGTACAAAGAATTAGAAAGATTATTGGAATTAAAATGTTATACTATAAAATTTTTGGTTGTTAAATAAATATTAATTTAAAACTTACTTTAATAGGTCTTTCTAATTCGGGTTTTGTAATTCTTAATTTAACTAAACCAGCTATAGCTATATAAACAATAGAAGTTTCAGCAAAGGCAACATAATTTATCAAAGCATACACATCTGAAGTTATACACATTGCTGTGGATAGTATACCTAACAATATCAATGACGGCATTGGTGTTAAATATTTAATATTAACCATTGATAATAATTCCGGTAACTGACCATTCCTAGCACCAACAAAAAACATTCGTGAGGAGGTTAGAATGATACCATTTAAACCACCAATACAAGATACAGCAACAAAAAATGGTATAAGATGTTTAATTGGACCCATAACTTTTTCAGCAAAAGTAACAGCAACTGCTCCAGAATCAAGTACCTCATCAGGAGTTAAGACAGCAAAATAACTTATATTTACTAATATATAAATAATAGTAACTAATGGCATTGAAATATATATAGCTTTAGGTAAATTTTTAATTGGATCTTTTAATTCCTCAGTCATAAAGTTTAAATAATTCCATCCACTAAAGGAGAAGACTCCAGAATAAAAGGCTAGAGCAATGTGTGGTGCATCACCTTTGGTACCTTCTAATATGAAAGGATATTGAAGATTTTCCCAATTACCAACGATAACATAAATGATTCCAGCTAGTATAATTGCACCTAAAGCCAAAACTTTACCTATAGTAAAGATATTTTGTGTTTTTGTAGCATACTTAACGTTGTAACAATTAATAAATGTTAACAATAATGTTGCTGCAGCTGCAAGTAACTTAATAGCATTCTCTGGTACATCACATAGTGGGAATAAAGGTTTTAAAATATAATTAGCAAAGGTTAATGCCATAACAGCATTTGATGTAGGAATAACAATAATTAAATTTATCCATAAAAATAAGAAAGCTAATGTATCACCAAAAGATTCATAAATATAAACATAATCACCACCTGACTTAGGTATTGTTGTCCCTAACTCAGCGTAACATAAAGCACCAAGTGTAGCAAATGCTCCACAAACGAGCCATATCAATAATGATAGACCAACAGAACCTGATTCTATTAGGACACCTTTAGGGGAAACAAATATACCAGATCCAACGATAATTCCTATTATAATGGATACACCATTAAATAAGGATACTCGTGATTTCATTTTTATTGGTCCATTGTTTTTACCTTCAGGGTTTCCTGATAATGGTTTATCTGCCATTGCCTCTGACTATAAAATATTTTCTGTTATACATAAAATTTAATTGACAAAATTATATAATTTTTTTGAAAAAAAAAAAACATTGTAGATGAAAAATTATACGTTAAACTTTTCTTTAAAATTCTATTTTTAAAGCTGTAAAACAAATACATCTCTTCTGCTTTTAAATATAGATATATTTAAATTAGAATTAAAAGTACAAAAGTATTAAATTCCCATCATAAATGTGTAGGTAAAAATTATCGTAAAAATGAGAGAAGAAAAAAATTTTTTTATCAATCAACTATTAAAAATAAAATAAAATAAATAAAGCAAATAATATTAAATTTTTAATATTTATAAATCTTATTACTTTTATCTCATCACCCTATCTCCAATAAATATATCCTTTCAGTTAAATAAAATATATACAATTGATTATAAACATTTAGAAGATTTTATATATAATATATTATCATCTTAAAAGCAACTGTTATTTTTAATGAGAAAATGGATATATAGATATAATATAAAGATAAATTTATATTAATATCTATATTACATTTAGATCATTAACAACATTTCACTTTTAAAATGTATCATTTAAAAATAAAAATTTTTTTAACAAAAAAGTTTTATTATAGATGACATTATTTTAAAAGTTATATATCATTTTGTTATATGTAATTTACATTATATAATCACAATTTTGTTTGATATAAATTGATGTGCTTTTTCAAGGTTAATAAGGTATATGATAAATTAACTTTAAAATTAGTTAAACCTAATTTTAATTAATAATTTATTAATAATATAAAAAACATTTTTGAGGTTAATTATTTTGTCGTTAAGTGTATCCGTTTATTTGTTTGACTTGTTGAAGACAAACCTTTTTGATTAACTTAATGTTGTATATATTTAAGCGGTAAAAAAATTTTTTAATGATATAGTAAGACAAAATAATTGATAATAAAATATAAAAAAAAAAGAAATAATGTCAATAAAAAAAGTTTAAATTGGTCATGAAAATGTTAGTTTTAACAATATAAGAAAACACTTGATTGGCATTTAGGATAAATCTTATTTGATTAAATATGTCTTATGACGATTGTATGATATATGAAAATAGAAAGACGACACTATCAAGAAGACAAAGAAGTCTGTTGCTGTCGTCAACTGGACATATATATATTTTAGAAAACTAAAGGAATGAGTTTAGCAAAGTTTTTGATAAAGTAAGTTATTCACATATATATACTAACTAATTACCATATTTAAGAGGAACCCTCAAAGTTGGAGTACTAGGTTATACTATTAAAACATTATATGATATTGGTGTCTTCTCCACTGATACAAAGAAAACAGAAAAGATGTTTAAGCAATTGATAACTGATATATTACCAGGAACTCTTGAAGTCAAGAAACAGGTGTGTTATCATTGTTACTTTAAATAGAAGAAGTTATTTGTTGATAAACATTTTTTTTTATATAATATAACTGTTAATTTTTAGATACCAATAGCAAAAGAAGGGGTAATAGAGGAATCAAATAGAATTGTTGATGGAACATTTACAGCAATTAATTATTTCCCTGCTACATTTAGTAACTTTGTACAATCAATGTATACATTTAATTTGTTAGATGAAAAAACGAAAAAGTAATAGAGGATACCATTTTTTTTTGTGATAATATATATATACAACAAAAAAGTTTTCAATTATTTAGTAGGATATTATTTTTCTATGTTTTACAATAAATATAATTATATAAAAGAAATTGACATAATAAAATAAACCTGTGAAGTTAATCCTTAATATTACTATAATTATCTATTAAATTTCCCTTTTTAAATTTTCTCCATTAAAATATAGATAACCTATTAAAATATTAGAAATGTAAGCTAATCTTTTAATGAGGATTTTCAGTTTCATCTGCCATCTATCATATACTTTGAATACAGTTAAAGATTAATAAAAATAATTAAATCGGTTAATCATAACTTAACTCTCTTTCATTAAAATATGTTTTAAAACAATATATATGTATAATCCTGAAAATGAGGTAATGTAAGGATATTTATTAGGTCATATTCATTAGGATTTGAAAATTATAACATATTTTTTTGTTTTTGTTGGTATTAAAGAATAAACATAATATTTGTTTATATTGATAATATGACGATTTTAATGATAAATATTTATTATTATATATTTATCATCTCTATTCTTATATATTTAATTAATTCTATAAGTATTGATAATCAAATGATAGGAGTACCATTGATTCAATGTACAGATCAAGCTATAGTATTTAGCATAAAGACAAAAAATGTTTTTAGAGGTAATATTTATATTAAAGGAAATTATGGTTTAGAGAGATGTAAACATGAGTATTTTGATAATCAAGATACATTAGCTACTTTTTCTGTTAAAATTGGTGATTGTGGAATGAAAAGAGTTAGGCAATTACAACCTCATGGTATTAATTATATCCTTGTTTTTGTTACAACTTTCCATCCACAATTTGTTACTGTTATTGATAAAGCTTATAATGTAAGGTGTTTCTATGCACAGGCCGATACCGAAGTTAGATCTGGAGTTGAAGTTGATAGTTTACAAATTGAAAATTTAGAGCAAGCTTCTACACATATACCAAATTGTGCTTATTCAGTTAGAATGAACTCTGTTGATGGACAACCGGTTAAATTTGTTAGAATTGGAGAGCAATTAGTTCATAGATGGGAATGTGATAATCGTATGTTTTTTATTTAATTTTTATTAGAAAAAATATTCCTTTTTTTTAGCCGATTATGGAATTCTGATAAAAAATTGTTTTGTTAGCGATGGTGGAACAACTGCTGTACAAGTTGTTGATGGAAGAGGATGTCCAATATTTTCTCCAGTTATTCAGGGACAAATAACATATTCAGATAATTTAAAATTAGCTTTTGTCCCTGTATGGGCATATAAATTTCCGGATCGTTCTCAAGTATATTTTAAATGTCAAATTCAAGTATGCAATATAAAAGAAAATGAATGTTTAGGAGTAACGGTAGGTTTTTTTTTGCTTGTTTTTTTTTCTATAAATATTTTAGCCACCAAATTGTCCCATAATAAGTAAACAAGATTATGTACCAAATGCATTTATAAATCCAATTGTAGATCCTGAAAAAGTTGTTGGTACATTTACAGCTGATGAAGTACCAACATCAATAAATACTAAAAATATACTATTAGATGGTGGAAATAAAGGAATTTATAGAAGTGGTCCTATTGCCGCGGAAACACAAATTCCACCTCTAATGAAAGATTCTATAAATAAGAATGTAAGATCCGTTCATGATGTAAAAACATTCAAGCAATTATTTGTAAATCCATTTAAAAAACAAAAATTGTTTAATGAAAAAAATAATTATACCACATCTGAGGATAATAATAATAAGAATGAAGATGATATGGATATGATAGGAAAACGGAAAATAACAAGAATTCGCCCTAAATCTGAACATATTCTGGAAACATTGAATAGAGTGAAAAGAAACTTGAGTATTTTTAAGAAAAATAACTTTATAAATAATATATCTTTACAAAATAAATTGGTTAATGTAACAGCTGATCCTGTAATAGTATCAGATCCAGAAATGATAACTAAAGATAATAAAATAATGAGCGAAAACAAGTTATTTACACTGGCAAATGATACTATAAAAGAAAAAACAATTTCTACAACAACATTGAAGACAAATCTTCAAAGTTTTATCTCAGAATCGGAGTCATGGTGTTTGCATAAGACATTGTTAACTTTCCTCATCTCAGTTATTATTCTATTGATAATAATTTTAGTAATTTTAACTATTTTTCTATCTATTACCTTTTATAGATTAAGACATGGTTATAATATAACTAAAGGATTTTATAATCTAAAAGCTATCGATGGTGGAGATTACCATGTTCCACCAGCTTCAGTTAAACGATCTCATAAAAATGTAGAAAATGATCATGTTAAAAAGTTTAATATTAAAAATCTTAATAATGATTTTATTTATACTAAGAGGTATTAAATATTTTTATTATTAGTATTATATTTTAACACCATAATTTTTATTCTTACTTAACATTTTTATGTATTTATATAAAAATTTTTTTTTGTTTTTATACATTTTTAATAATAAAAATATTTGAAAATATAATTAAGTATTGTAAAATAATGTGAAAAGAAAAGGATTTTTTAAAAATTTTTTTATAATTAATTGTCTATCCACAAAAGTTTCTACCATTTGTAATAACGACTTATCAATTAGAAAACGTTTATCATTAAAAAATTATTTTTTCATTTTTCTTAAAATTAAAATTTTCATTGAAAAAATATTTAAACTGACAGATATAGTCTTTTTATAACAAATACAACAAAAGAGATTACATAACAACTATTAAATTGCAGAAAATGTACCTTCAACTTAATCGAAAGTTAATTAATTATTGACACTTTAATTTATTAGTAAAGCTAAATAATAAATCTAATGTATAATGAAACTTATTTTGGATATAAAAATCCTTTTAAGGTACGTAGGAAAATTTAAGTATAAATTTTTGATAAAAAGGTTCTATTAATAAAAATAAAAATATTTTATATAATGATAATGATGATTTTGCTTACACATTTAATGTCAAGAAAATTTTTGTTTTAAGATCTATTTTAAAATTAATAATTAGAGCGTATTTATAAATCTAAAATTTATTTCTTATATTTTTGTTAAAAATAAATTTTAAATTTTTTAAATTATATTTAAATTTTTTATTAATTTTTAAATTAAATGTATTGGAATTTTTGAGCAAAACAATTTGTCGATTATTCTCTATGTCCATTGCATTTTTATCATGTTTGACGTGTTTAGGGTATATTCACGACATTACTTTCTGTCTTTGTAATGAAATATCTTTTCAATCACCACAAAGAATTTATATTAATTTTTTTTTAACTTATTTTAATTAAAATATGATTTTTTTTATTCTATTTAAAGTGTTCTTGCCATTACTTACTGCGACATGTAAAATTGATGAATATAAGATCGCTTTTTACAAAAAAAGGTACAAATTTATTACTCTTTGTCTGTTATTGTCAAAAAATGAACCCTTTTTAGTTCTATTTGAAGAATATACATTATACACAATTACTAATGTCATATAATCTTTTTTCAATAGAGAATTTATTGTTAGCTATAATTGTATAAATACAATTCTTAAGAATTAACTTATTTATTAAAAATTTTTAATAACCATTATTATAACCATACAACATTTAAAATTTTACCTTTCTCTATACAAATTTTTATTGTTTATTATTTTGATACATTTTAAATAAAATAGAGATATTCCATAAACATTATATAGTTTAATAATAAATTAAGTTGTCGAATGACATATTCTAAAATTAGCTGTGATAAGATATGATAATATAATCATCTAGTATAATATTAAAAATTATAAAGAATTTAAATATTCTTATCTTTCCTTTTCATATATCATCTTTTAGTGTCACGTAATAATACGAATTTGTATCTTTACTGTGATTTCATGCTTCTTCCGCAACATTTTACCTATTTTTTAATTTAATACTCGGTCTATTCTTTTAAAATAAAGCTTTCTGTAGGTAGGTAAATAAAAATTTGTTAAAATTATGAAAAGTTGTTCCATTATTTTGTTCAAAATAATCTTGTAATGGTTTGCAAAAAAGATTACATAATAGTTATTTTATTGTCCACTCTTTAAAATTGGACGCGCAACTGCTGCTTAAATCATAATTTTGATTACTTTTGTTTAAAAATTTTAATATTCAATAAGAAACAAGACCATTTACATTTAGTATAGTAAAAACAGTTTACTTTTAAATCTATTACAAATTAAATAACTTTTCATTTTGCTTACTACATTTTTCTAATTTCATTTGAAGTAATCTATAAACGATTAAACAAATGTTTGATATTTAAAAAAGAATAAGCATAAAAAAATTGAAACCGATTTAATTCCCAATATACTACTTACCATATTATTTATAAATAATTAAAATTCATTTCAGATTTCTAACATTGAGAATACTATTAATTCAAATGATCACCAAGAGGGATGTCTCGATACATGATTCCACCAAGAAACACATAACGATACCATTTTATAAAGATATCAAATATAAATGGAAACAGTTATCATTAATTAAGAGAAAGATACTACCTATGCATTATAGCATTCTATTGAATGTGATATTTCTTTTGTTAATTATAACACAATATTTGTATTATGATTATCAATATAGGTTAAAGGTAACGAAAGAAAAATTGCTAAGTAAAAAGATGAATATGTCAACATTAAATAGTAAGTATTATTCACCAGTGGCAAAGAGATACATCCAACCAATATGGAGACATCCATTGGTTTCTAATTTAAATTGTCAAGCTGCTTTGGATACTATGTCAATACATTCAAGAAGTAAGGATAAAGAATATAGAAAGTTAACATATCTTCCGTACACTTTTTCCACTACTTGTGATGATATTAAAAGGAGAGGTTATTATCCAGATGAACCGTTATCAAAAGAAGAAGCTGATTTTCCAATAGCGTTTGTCAGAACTGTTTATACGGTATAATTTATTTCTTAAATATTTAAATTTTTATATTTAGGATTATTTAACACTAGAAATGCAATATTTAATATCATATGCTCCACAAAATCACTACTGCTACATAATTGATAGAAAACAAAATGCTGAATTTCATAGTAGAATGTTTGCTTTAAGTAATTGTTTTCAGAATATTTATATTATTAGTGATAGCTATGATATGGATTCCAATGGTAATAATGTAAATCGAGCCAACTATGAATGTATGAAATATCTTAATGGTAAAGATTATAAATATTTAATCGTATTAAATGTGAGATTTTTATAATAATATTTATAAAACAATTTTTTTTAGAATGATGATATGCCATTGAAGACTAATCGTGAATTAGTTGAAATTTTAAAAATATACAATGGATCGGTGATTATAGATTATGATTCTACCTTTGAAAACATTGCAAATAGAATTGATTTTAATTTAAATTGGACATTAGGGCATCTTGAAATTTTTAACGAAGGTAAACATTTAAATAAATTTTCATTCAAATTACTTATCACTTTTATTTAGATGATCCGAGAAACTTAGATAATGAAATATTAAAAAGTGAATTGGTATTTCAGAAAGGATTTGTTGAAATAGGATATCCAAAAGAGACAATTGATTATATAGTAAATAAATTAAATATAACAAAATTTTTAACACAGTTAAATGATATGAAAATGTATGCTAGTGATGAAATGAGTTTCCAAACGTTAATGACAAATGAATATTTAAATATACCTGGAAGAATCGATAGAGAATGTGTCATGGAAGATAACGTGTTTCATGACTCGTACATTGGTAGATATACAAAATGGTATAAGGAAAATAATATCTATTATTGCAACAACAATGAAATGAGACATTGGATTTGTTTAATGACAATTAAAAATATTAATGAACTTAAAAGTTTACCTCATTTATATGTGAATAAATTTAAGGCTGAAACTGATTTTGGTGGTTTAATGTGTTGGGTGGAATATGTGTATAATAGAACATATTTTGAAGAATATCTAACCATAAATCAAAGTTTTTATGAAGATCTTCCTCCGGTACGGTATAATAAATTAAAATCTCAAATTGAAGATAAAAGAAAGTTATGTGATTTATCGAAGAAAAAAGTATTAAATATTAATTAATTATTAATCGAATTAATTTTTCAAAAATGTTATTACAAAAGAAATATCTTCATTAGTCTTATTTCTTAATATTAACTTTATATAATTAAAAAATAGAATTTAATGAATAAATTAAAATGGTACTTTAAAATTTGTTAACATCTATCTATACATTTAAAAAGTATTTTTGCATAAGTTCCTTTTTCAAATTATTTACTGATTATGCATAATAAAAAGTTGCTTGAAATGTATTTTTTGTTAAATATAGTAAAAATATGCATGTACTACCTTTTTCAGTGACTAGTGAAAATTCATCAAATCCAATAATAGTAACAAAGTTTTTAAAGCAAGGAAAATTTTCAGCAGTATATGAATGTGAAAGAAGTAAAGATGTGACACCGGATTGTGTAATAAAATTTTCATTTAATGAAAGTTATGATGTAGAAATGGATGTGTTAACAACGCTACAAAATTTAAATGTTAATATGGAAAAATTTCATAAACTATTATATGAAGGGTTCTATGATAAGATGGATCAACATTATTTTATCTATGAATCAGTTGATATGGATTTAAGTGACTATATAAATATGCAACCAAATTACAAAATTGATCCAAGAGAAGGTTTGACAATCATTTTAGAATTAATGAAAGGTATATCTTATTTACATGAATGTGGATTTGTTTATAGGAATGTAAGACCATCAAGTTTTTGTTTAGATTATGATAGAGATAATCCTGAGATCATTAATCGTGTATATATATGGGAACTTGAATCTTGTCATAGATGTAGCTATGTTTCTTATAGGTATTATGTTGATTTAAATCAAATGAAAAGTATATATGATAAAAGAAAGAGGAAAAATATGAATTGTGCCAAATATTGTGCTATAAGAGAACACGCTCCTGATTGTGAACCTAAATATTCCAATGATATTGAAAGTTTATATTATATGGGTGTCAAAATGTTTGAAGGTACATTACCATGGTCATCTATCAAAAACGTTGAGGATAATTTAATTATTGAGAAGAAGAATTTATTAAGAAATCCAACTATTGAATTTTATCGTAAAACACCAATTTTATTTACAAGTATTATAGGAATTATTGATAAGGGTTTCGACACTGAATTAGATTACAATAGTATAATAAAAAGAATGGAAAAAAATATAGTTCAATTTGAGACACAAGACATTTTATCCTTTGACCATGAAGAAGAGCAATTTTACCAAGGTGTTTTAAAATATCGAAACGAAATCATAATTCCTGAGTGTGAACCAAAAGTTCGACTACCAGTAAAAAAAGTCAAATCACCTTTAAAAAAAATGTCTAAGTTCAGTATGGAAGTGTCAACTTCATCAAATAAAAATGAACAAGATACAACACAAAAAAAACGGAGTATAAAATCAATATTTAAAGGACTTTTCCGAAAGCATAAATTATTAAATAGAACTAAAAAATAAATTTAAGAATATTTTTAAATTATTAACATCTAACGTATGCTATCATTACTTATTTAAAAATAAAATACATTTTATTAAAAAAAAACAGCAAATATTATTTAATATACATACATAAAATTATTAACCCTAATATGGTGCAACAACATAACCAAAATCAGCATAAGGTTTATCCAAGTCAACCGAATGTTTCCACTCATTTTTTTCATACACTTGAACAACTTTTTGGGGTGAAAAATTACTATCATATCCACCAAATACAAAGCATTTTTTTCCATCTTGAAAAACTCCACCAGAATAGAAAGGTTTTAAACAAGGAGTTTCATCAACTATCCAATTATTTGCTCTTGGATCATAATGCATTACATGGTCAGAAACATATTCTCTTTCATGTTCAATTTCATGCAGCAATCCACCCATTGAAGTTATAATATTTCCATTTAATACGACACCAGATTTAAAGCATTCAATTGATGATGGAGTTAATTTCTTTAAAACATTATGATCTCTAGGATCAAATAAAGTCATTACATTTTCTGACTTTTGATTGATACCTCCAACGATGTAAATTGCCTTATTATATTCAACCAAAATATGTCCAAACACACAAAAGTCATCCTCAACAGGAATTACTGATTTAGTTTCACTTGACAAATCATATTTGACTATCGCTTCATTACTATTATCATTCATATGACCACCAATTACGTAGACATCGTTATTAATCAATATTGTTGAATGGCTAATCCTGTCACAAAATAATGAGAGATCTAATTCACTAATTTTTCCACCCACATCTACAGATGAAACATTTAACGACTTAACTCTCGTACAAAATTCGTCATTACTATTAAATCCACCAAAAAGGAATATCTTTCCATCCTTGTACTCTGCTTTACAACCAATTCTGTCAATAAAGCAGTCCTTCATAGAAACAGTCATTTTATCATATGGATTGAAATAAATTAAGTTTTCCTTAGAACTCTTTCCTTCATAACGACCACCAATAATATATAATCCAGAAGATGGTTGATAAATTGAATTCTTATCTCTTAGTGATGACAAAGATACTGATCTGCAATCATCATAAATTGTTTGATCCTCTGTTTGAATTTCCATTGAAAATGTAGAAACATTTTGTGAATTATCTACTTTTGATGTTGATAATAGTATTTTTTCTTCGAAGGAATCACAAAAATTTAAATACTCTTTTCCATACAACTTGCCATTCGAGTCTTTCATAACTTTAGGCACATCCATAGAATTAATTTCCTCTTCATCGTCGGAAAGGACTGTAAAAATCAAACAGTTCTCACATGTACAGTTAAATGATTTTACTTTTTTATAAATTTCTTTTAAGTATTTTATAAAATCATCGTTCACCTCATCTGTCATTATTCTACGTTGGTTCTTGTATTCATTAATAGCATTTTGCACCTCAAATGGACATAAATCCTCATACTTTGTAACAAGATCTAAAAAAACAATACAATCATTAACTTTTGATTCCGGGCAATAAATGAACCAATTAGTTACATAAATAAACCACAATCTATCTCCAATATTGCTAACATTATTATGTATCCTGACATCATCAAGCAAATAATATAAATTGTTTTCATAATCACTTTTAATGGTTTCTTTTCTCTTAAGGACTTCTAATTGAATAAGCGTCATCTTTTTATTTGTAACGTTCAACACAAGATTTATAATATCAATATCATATTTAGGAAAAATATTATATAATATATCTAACTCTTTAATTTGTAAATTGTTC
Organism: Parastrongyloides trichosuri; assembly: GCA_000941615.1. Taxonomy (NCBI): domain Eukaryota; kingdom Metazoa; phylum Nematoda; class Chromadorea; order Rhabditida; family Strongyloididae; genus Parastrongyloides; species Parastrongyloides trichosuri. The sequence continues at coordinate 699,119 of LM523158.1, read as the reverse complement.
AAGTTCGCCGACGTAAACAACTTTCTATTAATTACTTTTGTATAAATTCTATAAATTGCATCAGTAAAAAAGTTTAATTTATCTACTTCTATTTTTTTCAAAATCTCTATAAACACATCTACAGGATCCTCTTCAACAAGTATTTCTTTAATCAATTGTTTGAATGAAGGAGAGTCAAATAAAATTGATGAAATTAGAGCTTTGGCCAACTCTTCCGAATCTCCTTTTAACTCTTTAATTTTAATCGGAAAGTATATAAATTGATACAAGGGATCAAAATATTCGCATTTAATATTCTTTATTTCAATTTTAGTTTCTAAAAATATCTTATTAAATTAATTCTGAAATATAAATCTTACCCCTTTCTCTTTTTTTCAAAACTATATCTCTTATTTTTTTACTGTACGTTGAAAGGACGAGAACATTTATAGATTTTTTACCATCTTGAAGTTTGAGTGTAGCATCACAAAAATGAGGTGTCAACGATAAAAAGTGCGCCACTTCGTTAACATCAACCATAGTTAAACAAAGTTTGAAATTAAATGAAAATTTTAAAACAATGAGTCAAAAGGAATCTTTTTGTTTGGAAAAGTGTTTAATGATATTACGATATATTTTATTTATTAGAGAATGATTGAGGTATTTAAGAGTAGTGTCAACTAATAAAGTGTAATAAAGTGCAACATTTTTTCTTCAATGTAATTGCCAAATTTAGGATGAGTTATGGATCTGATACATAATAATTAAAATTGTTTCGTTCACTGATAAGATTTGTTTTTACATCTAATTGAAAAAAATTATATATATAATTAAATTTTGATATAAATAAGGAGAAAATATAATGAAAATAAATTAATATCAAATAAATAATTTTGTTAAGTTTAATCAGTATCCAAAACACGTTATAAATTAAAAAAAAATTATATTTAAATCGTCATAATAATTATATCTTATTGACGTAAAAACGTCTATAATTTTTGACATACATAGTAATATATTTTTTTCAAATATATAACCTTACTTGTCATCAATTACTTTTATTAATGGATTCATTTTTATCAACTATTTAAGACTCCAATTTTTTTAATAACACTTGATTTTGGCTAATGTATTTTACTTATTTTACTTCCCGATTTACTCTTCGTTTTAATATTGGCTGTAATTTTAATATTATTTAAATTATTTTTTGATTTCGATGTCGAGCTTGTTGTCTTCATAGATTTTGAATTTGGAATAGATTTAGAGGAACTTCTCTTTGATGATGCTGTCATTAATGATTTACTCTTAGAAGTCGAACTCTTATTCAATCCACCACTTAATCCCGATTTAGATAATGATAATTCTTTAAGACGTCTCTTCTTCCTCTTTTTCTTGATAAGTATTGCTACAACTGCACCAATGATAATTAAAATGAGCCCAGTAATACCTAAACTTCCAGCAACGTATAATAATAGTTTGTCGTCACTTGTAGGAAAATTTTTTGGAGGTCCTTCATTAACGTCATGGGTTATTTCAATAAAAATTTTTCGAGTTTCATTTCCATAATGACACTTGAGTTTTGTTTCATTTTGGTATTTTATCTTGTTATCAGGGATATAATAATAATATAAAATTGCTTCATCAAAGTTCGTCTTTTTTTTGTCTTTGATAAAAAATTTTATAACTTTTTGAGTTGGGATAGTAACATCCATTTGTATTAATTTATTCCCCTCAATATCTTCCTTCATGCATCTCAATTCTTCTGCCTTAGCTTGAACTATTTTCTTGATTAATCTTAAAACTTGATTATTAGCTGGAACAATAACAATATTTGATTCTTTTAACATTTTATTTGGTGTCTGAGAAGTAGTTTTACAAGCATAAATTCCATAAAAATCGTTATCCTTATTAATTGATTTTTCAAATTCAGATGGGGTAGAAACAATTCTTTTATCTATAGTTTTCTTCATAATAATATTAAAACGATAGTTTTTTGCATAATATTCATTAAATGCATCATTTTTATGATTGTCAAGGTTTGCATAACATGATAATAGCTTTACTTCTGTTCCTTTTATTTCATCGATCATATAGTAAAAAACATATGTTCCATCTTCTTCAACAACACTTTTAAATTCACTTACAGGAGAACCATTAATATTTAATTTCAACGTTGCAGGTAATTCCTTATTTTCACCAATACAACTAGGAGGAATTGCTTTATTTGCATCAAAATTGTTGTACCTTTCATCAACATCACTTTTCTTATACGCATACAACAGTTGACCATAATGTAATTTAATATTATCTTTAAAATATTTCCACTCTGGACCTTCGATTAATTGATATCGCTTTGATAAATATCCAAAAACATAATAATCCTTAAGATCGTTGGATCCACAAAAAAGTATTCCATTATCAAATCGTACATTTGTTGATTTTATAATATCATTATTCATACCATATTCAAATCCTACATTAAAAGTTGGTAATGGTTTTAGTTGTCTGACCCGACCACATATAAACCCTTTGGAATTTTGATCCTGATGTATTTTTTCGAGATTTCTTTCAGCATATCCTGGAACATATTTATGTCTGTTTCCAACACCAGGGAACTCATCTGTAATATATTCCATAGGTTCAAATGTTGCGGAGGAATGTTTATGAAACCATTCTTTATATGGACATTTAAGTAATGCTTTGACATTGACCGTAAACTTTAAACCATAGAAAGAAAAAAATTCTTCATTTTTTTCTGGAACTATTGCAACATAGAATGCTTTGTTTATAGTACCACCTTTTAAAAGTGTTCCTACTTCTGTATTTTCTTCATAAAGATATAATCCAATATTGCAATATTCTACAGTACATCTTGTTGTTTGATCATATTTTCTTAGTCCATTATCTTCTATTTTAATTGAATCGAAGAAGTATATTTTATTTTCTATTTTTCTAATTGGACAAAATAAAAAATTTAAAAATGTATATAATTTCACATAATTATTTCTTCCTTCAGGCACAAATAAATCTTTCAATATTATTTTTATTATATTAACATTCTTGACTGTAAGTGTCTTGCCTTCTCCAAGTTGTATAGTTATATCTTTATCATGTCTACTTGTATCAGATAATTTGTGTCGACGAAAAAAACTTTCTGCTAAATTTTCGTCGATTGGATCTTTACCATCTAAGATAACAAAACGTTCATCTTGATTATTTCTGTCTTGACAAACATAATTACCTAATCTAGGATAATAACTGTTAACGCCTCCAATGACCATTAACCATGGTAATGTCTTCCACAGAAACATAAACAGTACTGTTAGAAGTGAATTCATAATTAAATCATAAAAAATATAAAATTTTTTTATATTATATAAAAATTTTTTTAACAAAATTTTGTTTAATTTTTTATTCAAAATTTTTATCTAATCAAAAAGAATATGTAAAAATTAATATATTTTAAATATTACAAATATTTGACAATTAAAAATATCATTTTCATTGATTATATTGCGTTTTAATACAATTTCAATAATACATCAAATTATTATTACGTTAGTTTCCTCAGCCGGAGGTGGAGGAACGTATGAAGTAGGTGATGATTCCTTTCCATCAGAGGGTGTATTTTTTTTCGGTAATGTTATATTGGATGATTCATCGATTGTCTTGTTTGTTTCCGATGGTTTTTTCTCAATATATTTCGTTGTTGGTGTTATCAACTTTACAATCGGATAAGGTTTTTGATTATTATTTGATTGAAGAGGATTTTTTACAACTTTCTTTTGTACTACTTCCTTTTTTCTAACTGATTCCGATGAAAGTGAGCCATGTCTTGGAAATTTATCGACTTGTTTTTTTGTACTTTTTATTCTTTTTGATATTATATTTGTTATAATAATACATATAAATAAAAGAATTGGTACACCAATTGCTAATAATAATATAATAATTTTTACTATATCTTCCTTATTATATTTATAACCACTAATTGAAGGATTAATTGCGTAGTTAGGCGGTAAATTAAAATATTGCGATGTTTTTACGTTTGTCCCTGCAAGAGTCTCATAGATGCAGTATACATTTACATATTTGTAGCCAAAGGATTTCTTCAATATTATCTTATCTCCTCTTAATCCAACAATATTTTGTCCTTCTAATATGTCAATTAAGGTTACATTTATAGTCTTATTTCCACTTTCAAAAATAAATTCTATATATTTCAAGTACCCTAATTGTGGATAAGATTTTTTACAATTGACATGTGTATTATTACGAGGATTTGCTGTTGTATATTGAAATTTGAATATATAATTGTCTGGAGGAATAATTAGTGTATCACGTACTTTAATTTTTGCTTTTACATAGGCTTCTGTCATATTAGTTATAATACATTTATATTTACCATAGTCTTTCAAATCGTTTCCAAAAGTTATACTCCTATTTGATACATCTTCCATCCCATACTCTTTGTATACTGCAATAATAGCCGATTTTGATACAAAGTCTTCATACTTTTCATTATACTCCTCTTCAATTAAGGAGACGCACTTTATTTTGTAAGGTTTGTTCATAAATTTTTCACTTATTTTATAAAGAAACATATTTGATTTTTCAAGTAATTTTGGTTCAATATCAATATTCTGTAGCCTTGGTTTTAAGGTTACAAATAAATCACTTTCAATTCTTCTTACACACCTTGGAGTAACTCTGAAATGTTTATATTCTCTCAAGGTTTCATAATTATCAGTGTCAATGTTAGTCAAAACATCATCGACATAAGTCTTTTCATATAAATAAATTGTTTCACCAATATAACGAGTCTCCTTTTTTAATGGAGTATATCCAATAAAATTTATTATTGTTTTGTTATTAGGATCTGTTAATGGATTTGTCAATGAGAATACATAATTCTCATTGCTAATATTTTCATCTATACATTTTATAGTCATATCCATTATATCAATATTATCACTATAATTCGTTGTAGGATTTTTATATATTAAATTAAAACCAATTTTAATATCTGGGACAATAGACGACTGTTTCAATATACCGCACAAAAAAAATTTGTCATTTTTCTTCTTGTTATAAATTGGTGTGACAATATATCTTTCTTTAGAGTTTGATATATTATTATAACCTTTATTTTTTATATCATCGTCAGGAATAAATCTTGCTATCCCTATCTTTGGTGTCCAATCTTCGTAAGGACATATTGATAAACTTTTATCGATATCACTATATTCAAAAGAATACAAACTCATTTGATTTGATGTTGATTTAATTACAATAAAAATACTATAGTCCACAGACAAAATTCGTTTTTCTTCATCTGTCCCTTCCGTTAATATTCCTCCAACATTTGTACCAATTAAGATTATATTATGAAAGCATGAATATACACTACATATTTGCATTATTTCATTATTTCTTATATCAAATTCTTCAAACATTTTTTTATCGTTTACATAGTAAAATCTTATATTTTCATTCTTTTTGATTTTTAAAAGTATACCACCAATATTTGTTTCATTGATTGTTATTAAATTGTCCCAATTAATTGTGAGAACTTTAACCTTTTTTTTAAATTCAAATTCTTTAAATATCTTCCACGGATCTTTGTATGTTGGTAGTTTTAAATATTCATGTTTTAAAGGGATTTGTTGTGGACTTTCATTATTCATTAAAAAAAGTTTTTCATAATAGCCATTTATTGTCAGTTCTTGAATGTTACCATAAATTAAAATTGAAGAGAAAACTTTTAATAAAATAATTGTCTTTATTTTCATTATAACAAAAAGAAATGTGATTAATCTTAATTATACAACAATTATATCATTAGTTTTGTTTAGATAATTTTAATATAATCATGTAATGAAATTTAAATTTTTTATTATATGATATTCAAAAAGTTTTACAAAAAGTTATTAATATTATCATTATTTGAAGAGGTTGTATCGTTATCAATTTGATAATTTACTGCTTCTCTTCTTCTAAGATTATAACGATACTGAACAATTTCTTGTTCTTCTGGTTGAACCTCTTCAACAACATGAGTAGCATCATGTTGAAGATTTCTCAATATTTTTTTTCCCCTTCTTGACATAAAATATTAAAGTCCAATAATGAATCTTCTACCTGCGTGGTGTTGATGTCAGGAAGAACAATCATTTCATCACCTTCTCTTGTCATGTCATCATCAGTGATGATTGATTGTTCTATGGCATTATCTTCCAAGTTAATACTTATATCTCTATTATTAATTGAAAGCGTCTTGGCTCTTTCTCCTAGACGCATTACCATTTTTTCTTCAATTGCTGTTACGAATGATTTACTTTTTCTTCTAAATATATTTTTTTTCATATAGAATTTTTTCCTCATAATGTCTTTAAGTATATTTCTTTTTTTCACACCAAAAACTCTCCTTTAATATATAGTAAGGAAGTTCGTAATGTGATTCTTTATTACTTCACTTTCAAACTTTTTTCAATTTTCAACTTCAAAAATATTTAAACTATAATATCAAATTTAAATGATATAACATTCAAATTTTTTAAAAGCATTCCAATTGTCATTCGAAAGAATGACACTTTATTTCATAAAATTCATCCTACTTTGAATTTACAATTCATTTTATTCCAAACACACAGAAAAACTTAACGTGATATGTATTTACAGTGATATGACGTCATACTTTAAGAATGTGTCATAGAATCATGGGTACATTTTAATTTGAAGTCACAAATATACATTATTGTAAAAGTGTTACATATAATCACGATAATTACAATGTTATTATTTATTATGAAAACATATTATTAAATTATTTTTCGTATTTTGATTATTAATTCCTTTAGTAAACTTGTATTTTTTTTCTTTTAATATTTAATGTATATTTATTAACAAAAATAAATATAAATCTGCATGGATGAGGAAACGTTTCCAAAAATGAACGGAAATTATTATAAATAAAGAAAACTAAAGAAAATCAAACTTTTTTTAATTATAAGTTATTTATTAATCAATTTAATGATTGCATCAAAGTATCACTATTCATATAATAATGGTGGAATTATAACAACTGATACTTGTGTTCTTATGAAAAAACATTCAACAATTCTATTAAAGCTTCTCATCACAACATTACTAATTTTCACTGTGCAGGTATATTTTATGGTGTTTTCAAAAAATGACTTCCGAAATTACATTGCTTTTTTCATTAATATAATAATAAATATTTCAATCATGAGTTTCATTGCTTCAATGTTTGATAACTCAAAGAATATTTGGATAGTTGATGAAATTTTTACACATTCTTGAATTTCAATTTTTTTTTCAAATTATAGTTTATAAAAATTTAATTTATGTGAAATCAAATTTTTATTATACGATGAATCAATTTAAAATAAATAAATATTAATTTTATTTTGATAGAAGATGTTTTAAATTTTTGTAATTAATGTGTCTATATCAAGGAAGTAACACCTTCTTGTTTGTGTATACATTTAAAAAAATATCAATAAAAAATGGTTAAAATTTCAAAAACTAAAACTTTTGGTTAATCTTATTTTTCTAATAAAAGATTTAATCTAAATAATTAAACTTTTTTTAAATTTAAATATTATTGTACTTTGAATGAATAGATTAATAATAAAGACGCATCACTAGTAGATTACTTAAAAACATTAAGGATTCTTTTTTGAAAGGAATCACAACATAAGTTTTAATATAAAGTTTCAATTCATTTATAATATAAAGAAACACAGATTTTGAATATTTATTTAAAGCACAAAGATATAAATATTCTATTGTTAAAAAACAAAACTTTTTTATAAATATATAAAAAAATTTCTTTAAATTTTGAACATGCAATAAATAAAGTAAAATGTCTCGTTTAGTATTAAATTATTTATATAGCTCATCATCTCGTGTTTCAATTTTTCTATTCTTTAACGAATTATTTTTCCTCCATATTAATTTTGATGTCATCTAAAACTTTAACTTTTATATATCTTTAATTTCTCTCTTTATATAATCAATCTACGTCATCTTTGATAGTAATATTTTATTACTTTTGTTATAATCAAATTGTATTATTTATATGATTACCTTTAAAATATAGTTTGTATAAATAAAGTATTTTTTTATTTAAATTGTTATAAAAATATATTTTTAATAAATGAAATTTCTATTTTTAGCCAAAAAATATTATTTAATTTTTTTAATTACTATAAAAACATTCGTAGATTAACAAAAAATTCAATTTAATTTTTTTTTTCAATTATTAATAATTTCATTTAACATTACTTATAAATATTAAAAAAAAACAAATAATTTTTTAGAAATAAAATATTCCACCTTTACTCATTAAAAAGTAAAATAAAAAATACATAAAATATATAATTAGACTGTATCAAATTATTTTGACTACTAATTAACAAAGTTAATTAAAATATTCTTATTTAATTACTTAATTTATTTCTTATTTACATTTTTAACCTTATATTTATTTCAATTTCTAAGAATAGATATAAAGAAAAGGGACAAACTACTATATACTGTGCCTTGGAATTTAAGTTCTATTTTTAAACCAATCTTCTATTAACTAAAATTTTTAACTTAATTTTTTAAACGATAGTTTATTTATATTGGAAGATAAAGAATAAAATGTAAATAAAAATTTACTCTCTTATCTGATCACGTCATTTTCTATTTTAATTATACATATACTTTTTTAAAGGAATTCCTTAAATAATCTTTAATATTAAATCAGTTATATTTGTTTTTTAAAATATATATTTGGTTTGTATAATTAATAATTTTACAGTAAAATAATATTTTTTTTTAAAAAAAATGCTTCTTGATATTTTAAATTAAATATTAAAGCTACACAGATTCTTTTAATGATATATGAAGTATTTTTAATAAAATAAAAACATAAATATCTCATTAGTTAAATCATCTGAACTTTTTGTTTTCATGAAAACATCATTTAACCTTTTTTACTCTCAAAGAAAGGTGTATATTTTCATTCCTTTCCATCTTTTAATTTTACTTCAAAACAATAATACGAATGTATTTACATGATAAAAAATTAGCCATATTATCTATAACAAAGTACAATTTAAAAATTAATTAAGAAAAAAGGGGAGGATTAAAATTTTATTATAAAATATGTAGATGCATTATTTATATTTCTTGTTGTTTCATTAATTTTTAAATTATATGATAAATGAATTGAGTGTTACATATTATGATGTGGTTAATTGGTCATATAAAATTTTCAAATTGTGTACATCATAATGCTTTTTGATTAAATTGAATTTTTATTCTTTATTTTAATTTATTAAGTATACATAAAACTCTTATATTTTTAAAAATTGTATACTTATATTAATTATACTACATCATTTCAAAGAATGCTTTAAAACATCCTGATCCTAATTATAATTAATGTTTTTAACTGTATGTCTTATTTTCAAATAATAAAAAAAGATAATTGTTTTATGAGAAAATAATATAAACGATGATTATAATCTTTTAAAAAAGTATAAAGTACGGTCTTAAACGTCTAGACGTGGGAAAGAGTTCATGAAAAGTAATATATCATTGAAACATTTTATTATAATATAATTTTTTTCTTCTATAAACGTTAAAATTTTCTGGAATAAAATTTCTTTCCTTGAAAATTTTATATCTTAAAATAATATTGTATATATACTTTAAGTATGTTATTTTTATCATTTTTTCTGAAACTATTCCATATTTTATCAATTGACCACACCCTGAATTTTGTAGCTCTCATATTTATAATGTGCAAAATTATACTTATTTAAGTTTTTGTAGTTGATACCAAATTGAATAAACTTTTTTCTTTAAATATTAATTTCCTTATATATATCTTACATTATTATTAGTATATAAGAATTTAAATTCAACGACTTCCTCAATTTAATATATTTATTTATCATTTATACATATTTTCTAACTCTCATTTTTATTAACATTTTTCTTCCATCACTAATTATTTATTTAATTTTTTACTCATTTTTGCCATTTTTTTATTTCTATTAGAAAAATACCAATTGTAATTATTATTACAAAAATATATACACATTTTCAGGAATGCTATCATTATTAACTTCATTACCTATAGAAGGACATAAAATTTTCAATTTGAAAATATCTACAATACTATTACTAACAATATCATTAACACTTATAACTACAATCTACGCTGATGATTCAGAGATGGGAATTGAGGACACATTAGCCATACGTTTTCATCGAGCTAAAGAATTGACACCACCAAGTTATATGAAAAGAAATTATATCGATAATTATCAACAACCACAACAAAAACATCAAGAAATGAATGATTTTGATATAAACGATATATATTTACAAGAGATATGTTCTCAAAATGATTTTTATCACCCATTTTGTAGACTTTTTTTAATTAAACTTTAAGTCGATATTCAATATTGGTCTATATCTTTTTGTGATTGATTATATTTTAATTTTCTTAAACAAAAAAATCAAAGGACATACAATTATATTTTACATACTACATCTTCAAAAATATATCAGTGAAAAAATTAAAAATATTATTTCTCTCTAATTGTATAAGAAAATGCATCAATAATATTTTTTTTTCCATTACGATTTTTTTTATCAAAAAAGTTATTATTAATATGTATTACTTTAAAATAATAAATTAATTATTATTTTTATATACAATCGTTTAATAAAAAAAGTTAAAGAATTATGATAAAATATAATATTCTTATATACAATTGAATTTTAATGTGATGACGATTTAAAATTCATTTTCCAAAAACTCTATCTTCAAATGATATTCAATTACGTCAGTTAACAGTTGTAGAAACATTTAACTTGCATACAAAGTGATTAAATCTAAGAATTGAAATGTTCTGGAATTTATATTATATTTAAAACGTTTTTATCAATAAATGTGATACATAACGAAGCTTGATGAAATTAGAATATTTAAATAAAATTTTGATAAAAATGACAAGTTTTAAATATTTAGAGTTTTCTTTTAACTTATATTTTTAATACATTAATCTTCACATAAAAAAAAAATTAAAGATTAAACAATTTTATCAAATAGCTTGACATTTAATATAAAAATGTGATTCACCAAAAATTAATAGGAATATAATTTTTAGGGATTTATGTTAATAAATGATATATCATCCAACTAATTATTGAGAGATTAACTCTATTTTTCCTATAAGTATTCACATCAACACAAAAATTAAAATATATCATGATATATAAAATATAAAATGTTACAATGAAAATAATCAGTGTAATAAAATTTGTATTACAATAAAACATGAAAAGAATAATAATATTATTATTTTTTGTCATTATTACACAAAAACATTCTTCGTCGTTAGCCAATGAAACATTACAAAATTCTAATAATGATATCTCCAATTTAGAAAAGACTATTAAAGTTATCAATGAAACATCTCTAGATAGTAAATTTAATGATTCAAGAAATAAACTTATTACTATTCTTCAAACAAATGATATACCAACTACTAAAATTAATCTTGTAAGTATATTTCTTTATAAAATCTAATAATTATTTTTTTTTTAAAGATAAATAAAATGATGAATCAAACGAATTATAGTGAGGAAGAACAAATACAGTTTTATAAAACTTTAACTGATGCTGTTATGAGTTCTAAAGGAAATTAACCTTTTTGTAGTACAATTAAAAAATAAATTTTTTTATTAAAATATATCATATTGATTGAAAACTGAGAAAAGATTATTCATTTCCCATCGATCAAATTCATTTCTCATTGTAAGAATGGGAATAAACAAATTAGTATATAAACAGTTATAATTTTCCAATTTTATTTTTATCTAAACGAAATATTTTTTTTTTAAATTTAAATCTTTAACTTTATGTCATTTCATCTATTTAACATAGTAGTTGTCCTCTGGAGATATATAATAACTGTATAGAAAAATTTCTCCAGTACTAATTATAGTATAAAAAATTAGTTTTGACAATTTTTTTTTAAAAAAACATAAATTTTTAATATTTTTACTGTGTTAAGTCATACTTCCTAGAAAATTTGAGCGGCCAGCTTTACTATTTAGCATTTTATTTTCATATCAAACAACTTGACGCTAGAGTTAGACAACTTATAAACAATGTATTTTAGCTTTATTAATATATTATATTATTCTATCGAAAAAATGATTGTTTAACTATTACACCAATTATTAATAAAACCATTTGTGTTTTTCAAATAGATATAATTTAATTCATTTATAACTATTAATTGTAAAAACAAAAAATTTTAAACATAAGTGAAAAAAATTTTATAATAAAACATTTTATATCCTTCTTTCTCTCTACCACTCGTCAATCTCTAATATATTATAAAATAAATGTGATATAACCTTTAAAAAATATCAATGTCATTGAGTCGTAAAAAAAAATTCTATCAAAACTTTTCATATTTCATTCTATTTGTTTTTTAATTAACATTTTAAACTAATTACATCAAAAAAATACTCGCTTCCTTATCAATTTGACATAACCAGATAAGAAAAATAATCCCACAAACATTCATTACATAATATTCCTCCTTATCTCTATACATAATTTTCCTCTATAATACAAATAATATTTTCAACAATCATACTTTTATAAAGTTAAATTTTCACTATTCTCATAAGCGTATAGACACATATATAATGTCTCTACATATATACTTTAAACCTATAATTTTTATCTCTATAAATGATGATAAAGAAAAAAAAATGATTTCTGTTTCATCGAAATATTATATGTATATATGCAACACAATAACAGTTCCTTTTTTATCAATAGTTGCAGTTTTATTTTGATAACTTTATTACATTCCCCTTCTTTACCATCTAATTTTTCAATTATTAATCTTTCTCTATTACTTTATTTATTTTCTCTTACAATTTTATGTAACAATATCTTACAACGTTGCACCATAGAGGTATTAAAATAATTGATGATAACAAAAAAAAAGTTTTTGTATGAACATTTTATAATCATTATTATTCAATACATTTACATTTTATTAACTCTTTTTTAAATATCATTATTTTTTTATTAGATATAATAAAAAGAATAATTTTTAGTTACATCCATTTTTTCAAATATTTACATTGGGGACGAAGATAGGAAAAATATTTGGATAAGACAAGAAAAAAAAAATCAATATGGAGGTTGGATTTAAAACAATAATAATATACTTGTGTATTATTATTAATTCTATCTATTGTAATCTCTTTGACACAGCCAGAAAGGTAGATGTTAAAGCTGATATTGAAACACTACAATTTGTTCATGCTGTAAGTTTTATTATTTAATTAAATAATTTATATTTTTTTTTAAATGATATAGATATGGAGACATGGAGATAGGACACCAGTTGTTTTAATACCTACAGACACAGGAAATGATGAAGCATCCTGGGGTATTGGTTTGGGAGAATTAACAAAGAAGGGAATGTTACAACAATATAATTTAGGTCAATGGATTCAAAGAAGATATAATGGTTATTTACATGATGAATATTCACCCTTTGAAGTTTATGTTAGATCATCTGATTATAACAGAACTTTAATGTCTGCTCAAGCTAATATGGCTGGTTTATATAAACCAAATAATCAAAGCCAATTTTTACCTGGTTTACAATGGAATCCTATTCCTGTCCACACAATGCCTAAAGAAGATGATAAAGAATTGTATGATGAAATTTATTGCCCAACTATTAAATCCGAGTCTGAAGCCATCTATCATAAAAATGACAATATAACAAAATTAGAGGAAGAAAATAAAGATTTTTTAACTTTTCTTGGAAATGTAACAAATTTATCAAAAGGACCATTACCATTAAAAGATGTATGGTTAGTTTTTGATCCATTAAATGCAGAGTTACATCATGAGGAAGAACATACACTACCATCATGGGCCAATGAAAGTGTTGTTGAAAAAGTAACAACCTTATATGATATTGCATCAAAATACATCTACTCCACTGATACTATGATTCGCCTTAAAGCAGGGCCCCTCTTTCGTGATATAATGAAACGTTTAAAAAGAAAAATTAATAATCAACTAGATAGTAGAGAAAAATTATATGTTTATTCAGCACACGATACTTCAGTTTCAGCTATCTTGGCATCTTTAGGTATAACTCCAGATGTTTTCCCTCAATATGCTACTATGGTTTTGATTGAACTTCATAAAGTAAATAATGATAGTATTGTAAAGGTAAGTATAAACATATATTTTTCTTAGAATAATAACAAAATATACATCACCATTAATATTTATATCACTTTTAAAAAATATTTACTTACACTATAATATTATTTTTGAAAATATTATAACTTTTATTTTAATTTAAAAATCTAAGGAATGACCTTCACTTTATGATTGAAAACCTAATTATTAACAATAATAATTTATAGGTTTTTTACAAAAATATTACTGATGTAGAGGATGTCTTTGAGTATGATATTGAAGGTTGCCCTTCCCCATGCTCTTATGACAAGTTAATTGAATCAAGAGGAAAATATATACCTAAAAAATGGAAGGAAGAATGTGGAATTATAAAGTGGTATCAATGGGATCCAGCAACATACTTTGCATTATTAGCAATGGTCGGTTTCTGTGCTCTCTTTTTTGCTTCACTTATTGGTATTGAATTTTTGTTAAGATGGTTGAAAAGAAAAAATGAAAGTGTTAGTCAGGAAGAGTATCATGCAGATAATGATGATTCTCAACCTTTAATTAATAGTGGAAATGAAGATGTTTAATTTCTACTGTGTAAAGAATTTTTTTAGAAAAAAAAAATAATTTTAAAAAAATTGATCAAATTGGTCGGGTTTTTCTTCCATATATAAAAAAAAATGTTAATTTAGCATATAATTATATACAATTTTTTGTTAATAAAATAACTTAATATATAAATGATTACAAAAGAGGGAAAATAAGAGAGACTCTTAAAAATGTTGTGATTATTTTTTATATATATTATTATTCTTTTAATGGTTACAATACCAAATGAAAATACATTTTAACATTCTATTTATTATATTATATTAAAGTTAATATTCATAAAACAGATATAAATATATAGAGAGAAAGAAAAACCTCTCAAATATATAATATATCGGTCTATGTTTATTTAATTTCCCTATATAAAAATTATTATAAAACTGTACATCTAGAAAAATACATATATATTATATATATATTATTAGAGACAGACAGGAGAAATTTTTAAATCAACAAAACTACTTTGTACAATCAACATCTTACCACACAATTAATCGTTAAAATATAGTTCTATTTATGAATATAAATTTATCATGAACTCGATATAATATATAGAAACAATCGTTTTTTTTTTACATATTTTGATTAAATTAATTCTTATTAAATTTTTAGATGCACTGAGGTTAAACTTTCGATGCCCTTCATTTCATTTCTGGCTATTGTCTTATTTATTTGGAGTTGTTTATACCTTATAGATCATTATCTAAAAGTATCTGGATATGAATTTTATATTAAATTTGTTGAAAAATATTCATTAACAATCTCAGTATGTCAATTAAAATTTTATTTAAATAAAATATCTCCAAATTCAACTTTTTCTCTGGTTAATGATAGAAATAAGCAATTTTATGAAAAATTTAACAAATTCCTAACAATATGGTTTTGTCTTGGTGGAATTGGTGGATTAATATGTTTTTTTGGTATTACAATATATCTTATATATAGATTATTCATAGATTTATCCTTATTTACATCAATAATTTTTAATAATAATAACGACTCAATCAAATCATATCCTATTACTTTTGATGATAAAAATAGTAACAGTATCAATGAAATGGTTACACAAAAACCTATTGATGCCATTGACACTGCTATCATGTTGGTTGTATCAAGACATCGTGAACCACAACAATCAGGTATAACACCAATTATTCCAGGAGTTAATTTACCATTATCACAAATACCAATATTTGTTATTGTTTTAATAATATGTGGTGTATTTCATGAAATTGGGCATGCCTTCGCATCATTACATTCAAATGTTAAAGTAAATGGTTTTGGTTTTTTTATTGTAGCTGTATATCCAGGTGCATTTACTGATATTAATACAGAGCAGCTAGAAAGATCATCATATTCTAATAAATTGTGGATTTTTTGTGCGGGTATATGGCATAATATAATACTTGCCGCTTTTTTTGCCTTATTATTTTTTACCTCTCCAATTATATTAGCACCATTTTATAGTGATAATAGTGGTATATTGGTTACAGAGGTATTTGAAGAAAGTGGTCTCTCAGGAATAGCGGGTCTTCGTCCAGGTCATATAATAACATCTATCAATGGTTGTGATGTTTACAATACATCATCATACTTTGATTGTTTAAATGCCATTGATATAGGTGTCCATCCTAATGGTTATTTAATTGATAGTGAAATGGTTTACCAACAAACAGCTACTAATTATGATGTAATTGATAATGAAGTAAGATGTTGTGATGAATTTCAAAATACAACAATCTCTTCGCATTTATGTTTTATTTACAATAAACAACAAGATATTAAAGAAATTAATTATGTAACACCAGCAATAACATTTCCAGAAACGATAGGATTAAAAAAATTACAAAGAACAACAAAACAACAAATTAATATTAACAATAATAGAATATTACAGAAAAAATTTTCATGTTTTCCAGCCAAACAGGTGACGGATTTAGAGAAATGTTATTATGATTCAAAAAATATATTTACAAAATTAAATAATATGGAATGCGTTACACCGGCGTTGTTTAATGGTACATTTTTAGTAAGAATAGAAATAAAAAATGAAAATAAACCAGTATTATTTATTGGAAAATTAGATGAATTACGATTCATGATTGATGCTTATCATTTGACACCAAGATTTAATTTTTTACCAACTTGGCCCCCTATAATGTTTGAATTAATTTGTAAATATTTTATCACTTTTTCTTTGGCATTAGCATTAATTAATGCTGTACCTTGTTATTCATTGGATGGACAATTTATTTGTAGAACTATTATTGAATATTATTATGGCGGTAAAAGAAGAAGGTATGTTAATATTCCTTTTTTATTAATATTTTTATCTTTTAGAAAAAGAGAAAAAGCAATAGCATTATCATTGTTAGTTGGTAGCTTCGTATTCTTGGCAAATTTTATAATAAGTCTCATTAAATTTATTGTTCTCCATTGGAATTAGTTTATATTATTATTATTCGTTGTAATTTTTTTTTATCAAAAATAATCCTATTCATTTAACTGGTACTTTTTTGTGTAAAGAAAATAATATCTTATTTGTTATATTTTTTTCAAGTTCGTATTAATTTTATTTAAATAAAAACTTATTTCCAATATATAAATGTAGAAAATATTTATTAAAAAAATTAAAATACAAGATATTTTAAAAATATAAATTATTTATTCTCTACCTACGTACAGGTGCTCCACGACCTCTAGAACGTAGACCACGACCACCCCTGGTAGCTCCTCTTCCTCTTGCTGATGGTTTTGAAGCTTTAGTTCCTTTAATTGCATCATCAATCAACATAGAATCCAATGGTAATTGATCAGGAAGAATGACATAACGTAAATTATTTCCTTTAAAAAAGTTTATAAATAATTATTTTAATAAAAAAAGTTACCTCTAACAGTAATAGATTCCATTGAAAGATTATCCCCCGATTTCAAAGTCATTTTAACTTGTCGTAAATGAATATTCATTGCAATATCTACTCCAACAACAGTCCCCTGAACTTGATTACCATTTTTTAATTCAATAGTAACTGTTTCATGAGATAATTTCATAAGAAAGTGAACAAGTTTCATTTTTTAAAGATAATTCTAAAAAAGACTATAATATTATTATTTTTTTGTAAAAATAATATGAAGAATAAATAATATAATTACTTGACAAATAAAATTTCGTTTGAAAACAATGATATTTTGGTAGATAAGATAAAACTTTTTTAAAAAAAGTAGCGCTTTGTGGTGAAACATTACTCCAATAAAGTTTTTATTAATATGCCGCGACTTTTTTTCTTACCCATTTTGAACATAGATAAACAATTATTTCTTTAATTAAAAATGTCTGAAGTTCGTGGGAACTTATTTATTAATGCTGTGAATCAATTTATTGAATCTTATGATTCAGTTGTTACTGATATAGAATATTATTTTGAAGAAGATGTAGGAGATGTAGAAGAAATTGATAATATGGTACAAAACAGTGACAATATTGTGGAAAGTAATGTAAGTGAATATATTATGGATGTTGAAGAAGATAAAAAATATAAAGAATTTTTAAGGATTACTAGGCTTCATCAGAAACATGGTAAGTTAAAAAATAATTTAATAAATGTACACAATTATTTTAGTACAAAATGAAAAACGTGAAAAATTGGAAAAAAATGTTGGGACGGAAGTTGATTTTAATTCTCAAACATTTATGTTAAATGGTGAAGAATTTTTTTGGGCTGACAAAGTTGGTATAGAAGGTATAAAAATAACATCATCTAATTTACCTAATGAACAAAAGAAGAAGGATGAAAAATTCAAAGAGAAAGAAGCTTTATATGGAAATAAAGCACAGGAAATAATGGCTTTAGAAGCAAAAATGGAGTTAGAATTTAAGGAAAAATTTCTTGAACTAAATCCACCTATATTTCCATGTGTTAGTTTAAGAATTGGTTAATTTATTATTAAAAACTACTCGTAAAATAAATTGTATATTTTTATTATTGCAAATGGTCATTCATAGGATTTTAGNCATATATAGATAAAATTTATTAGTTACATGATAATTAAAATTTACTCTAAAACAGGACCTTCATCAACATTGTCAACAGGAGAATTATTATTACTTTTAATATTAGTTGAAGTTGATCCTTGTGTGTTTTGTAGCAATGGCCTAGGATTTTTTAACTTTAGTGCTTTTTGAAGTTTTTCTTTATTAAGATCACGTATTGTCCTTTTTTGTAAAGTAGTCTTATTTTGATTTTGTGACAATAAAAATGATCCAAATGTTTGTTCATGTTTTTCGTTGTTATTATTTAATGGAGGAGGTGGAAAATTTGGTGATATTGGTAATTGTGTAGTGAATTTTTCTTTTAATATAATTATTTCTTTATCCTGATGTTCATCACTATGCACTTTTCCGGCTTCTTCATTATTTCCTTCATTTTGTGTAGGAGATAAACTTAACAATCCTTTTGATTCAATTTTATCCATTAAATTCTTATGAACAATTTCTTTACTATCATCTGGCATTGTTGATACTTCTGAATTATTTTTCTTTTTAACTTCTTCATTTTCATCAGCTTTATTCAAATTAACATCTACTTTATCAACTTGTTTAACAACTTTTATTTGAGGTATCTCCATCTTATCATTTACAACTTTTTTACCATCATCCGTCACATTGTGATTTCTGACTAATTTTCCATTTTTATTTACATTTTCAAAATCTATATTAGAAGGTGGTGTAACTTCTTGTGAAAACAATGCATTCAGAATCTTTTGATTTTGTATTATTTCACCTTTTAATTGTTCTGCAACAAGAGGCATTAATATATTAAGTAACTCTTGTTTTGTTAATTTGTTCTTATTTTTTATATTATATTTAGTCAGTATATCTTTAACATTTTCTGTCATCTTAGGATCTTCCTTATCTTCTTTAATTCTTTGTTTATTCTAAAAAAGAATATAATTGAAAATTTTAAATATTGACTTACCTTTCTTCCTTTTTCAGAACCTTTAGCATTTAAATTTTTCCCTTTTTTATCACCATGTTCTGCATTAACGCCTGGTGATTTCCTTTTATTTCTAGCATGATTTTTTTGATTCCCTTTTGTAGCTTGTTCCGATGTTGTCGTTTTTCTTAATTTTTCATTGGATGGGTGATGTGAATATCTTTTGTGACAATTTTCAGAACTCTTTGACCTTGAACCACAATTAAAATATGTGATTGGTATCATAATAAAAACAAGAATTAAATACATTTGTCCTGTTGCCGACAATGTATACCCTCTTATCTAGTTATTTTTTCTACAATTTTTGAATATTACATTTAAAATAACTAAATTATTTAATTTTTGAGTAAAAGAAACTAATTGTTGTCTTTATCAATTTTAATATTTTGTCATGTATTTAAAGAATATTATTAATAAAATTTGAATCTTTAATACAATACATAAATTAATGAATTATTATAAAAAAAAAATATTTTACCAGTTATACAATAATTAAAGAAAAACCAACAATGAATAATTTGTCAAAAGAGATTAATCTTGTTAAAGATTTGAATACCCATGTTATATATAAAAAAGGAAAGATTTTATCACATTACAAAAATATGGTATCGTTGAATTTAAAAAATAATATCGAATATAGTTTATTAAAAAATGATAATTTCCTTCCAACTCTTATAATAGCTGTTGAAGATGATGAACAAGATTCTTTTTTATTACCATTAACAAGAAAAAATAGAGTTATTGATAATTATAATTTTCTTCAGAGCAATAATGTACTTCATGAAGAGAATATACAATACAAGAGAATGTGTAATCATATTAAAAATAAAAAGAAATTGACAAATAGACTTTCTTTACTATGTAGAAATATAACAAATTTTTTTTTCGTCACTGCTGGAGTTTTATATCTTATTACACCACCAACAAGAAAATGTATTGTTAGGAAGACAGCTTTCCATCCACCTGAAAGAGGAAGAACATATTTTTTATCGACTTATTATAATGTTTGTTTTATTAATTCATGTAAATTAATTTTATTTTTAAGGATAAAGAAAATTTAATTTTCAAATCAGCTAATGAAGCTTTTGGTTATGAAAACTTAATATTAATTTTACCAACATTAACAAAAAGAGAAAATAAATTCTATAAAATATATAACCAAATTTCACGAACCACAGTAAAAATAATTGAAAACAAATATAAAACAAAACTTGTAACATTACATTGTAAATGTTTATATTCGAATAAGGTAAAGAAAAAGTCACCTTATTTGATAATATTTTCACAACCTAATAGCAGTGATCTTGGTTGTATTATGACATCACCATTTAATTTTGTTGATATTGCTGATTTATTGAATGTTGATGTGGTAGCATATGATTATAGCGGATTTGGATTAAGTGAATCAAAACCAGGGGAAAAAGAATTATTTGGTGATATTGAAGCAGTTTATGAGTATAGTTGTAATGAATTGGGATATTTACCTGAAAATATCATTTTACTTGGTTATAGCATGGGTACTGCTGTTAGTATTTACCTTGGATCAAAAATTAACAATATAGGAGGTCTCATTTTACTGGCTCCATTTACTTCATTGTTAAGAATATTATTTAAAAATCCTTTTAAAGAGAAAACTAATATGTTAGATCAATTTGTTAGCGTTGATCATGCTGATAAAATAAAAGCTAAGACTTTAATTATCCATGGAATTAGTGATTCAATTATTAGTGTTAAACATAGTATGATGATATATAAAAAACTTGTCAATCCAGTGGATCCATTATGGATAGACGAGGGAACACACCAATCAATTTTTAGTGATAGAACCACATGGGAACGAATAATACTGTATTTAAACAAAGAATTAAATCTTACTGATAAGTGGAAAAATATTATTTGATTTTTTAATGTATAAATTTATAATAAACTAATTAATTCTTAAAAATGTATTATAAAAATTGTAATTTGTTTTTTTTNTTTTTTTTATATATAATAACGTAAAAGTTTCCAATAACAATAAAAGATTCTTTATGTAAAAATTTAACCGTAGAAAATTTAATTGACATATTTGAATGTAATTAAAAAATTCTAGATGCTTAATAAAGCTTAAGATAAATCAAGTAGTTTATTAATAAAAGAAAAAAAATATAAAAATAGTTGATTACAAATATATTATTGTGGAAAATTAATTTTGATGAATTAAATTTACAATCCAACAATGAAATTATCTGTTTATTCTTGATAATAGATACATATTAATGTGTCATTAATGTCAATAGATTCAAACATTAACAATTATAAATTTTAGTATAAATAAAGATATTTATTTTTTTTTTTGCATACTTATGAAATATATAATTTTACAATAATTGATATAAAAAAAGGTACTAAGCAAAAATTTAGTTATTCTTAATTAGGATATATATAAATACAATAAATACACAACATAAAACAATTTAGCGCTATCAAAAATGACTAAGCGTCTCCATTCCGTTCTTCATCTGAAGAATTCCCTTCATTTTTAGCTAATATCTCCTGAAGCATTTCAGTTAATCCAACGATTTTATTTTCGAAGATTTTTATTTGTGATTGAAGACCTTTCAATCTCAATTCGCTCATCTTCTTTGTTGTTTCCATATCTTTAGCCCACTCAGCTCCATCACGTTGCATTGCAATAATAATATCATCAGTATTAGCTTTCAGTCGTTTACATGCTAATTTACAAGCTGAATGTCTCTCTTTTAAAAAGTTTATATATTGTTCCAACTCTTCACCTTTTGTTTTGTATCCTGAAACATTCGTTCTGCAATACTCAATATCTTCTTGGTATTTTTCAATAACCTTATCCAACTCCATCTTTTGAATCATCAATTTTTGATATCTCTCCTTTGTATCACGATCAATTTTGTCTAATGCCTTAATTTGTTCTTCCGTAACAGTAGAATCCTTGGACGATTGTGTTTCTACAATATTTGGGTTGACTTTCATTTTAGCTAATACTTCAGCAAATGCATCCTCCTGCAATTCCATTTTTTGACGTTGTATTTCAGCATCCATTAATATAGATGCAGTTTGTGTTTTTGAAAAATTCAACAATACATTTACAACCTGATCAACTACTTCAGATTTATCAGCTGTTTCCATAATTTTACTACAAAAATATTCAAGATCTCTGTCCTTCACAACTCTAAAATATAAATATAAATATTAGTGATAAAAATAACTTACCCATTAATTCCAGCTTGTAATGAGTTTGAATCCGTTTCAGATAAATTAATTGCATCACTTGTACCATTTGATGATACTGTGTCATCAAGTCTGGAAAACTGTAACCTTTTTTTCACAATAGTTCTACTGCCATCCCTAAAAATTATTAGATTTGTTAGAAATTTTATTACGCTTACCTTGAAGCTAATGGTGTATCTTGTAAATTTCTTCTATTTTCAGTATTCATTTTTTAAATTATTTTCAATAATATTTAAAAAAAAATATTCCGTGGCCAGGCGAAAAAGAATGACAGACAATAAATAGTTAAAAAGCCTATGATGGAGTTATGTAATTCCAAATGTCTGTAAAGTTATATGTTATTTTCGCTTCAGGAAGATTAAAAAAATTAATGACATGAAAAAATTTATTAAAATATGCAAAAATAATGGAATGCAATAATATTTTATATCTAAATAAATTTTTCGCTTTAATAATTTAATGTTAAAACATTTTATTTTTAAAAAAAATAATGTAAAATCATTTGATGGTTATTAGTATTGTTAATATATTACAGTATTATTAAATATATATTAGAAAAATTTGCTTATTCTTTGTTTAATACTTTCAAATATATTCTTATTTTTCTTTTTCTCTGATTTTGTGTTGATAAATTTTTTTATATTGACTTTTGAAGGTAAACCTATGGCGGTGTTATTTTTGGTGACTGTTTTATTATTACAACCATCTGTTCTTTTTTCAATACTAGCTATTTCTTCCTCAATTTCATCCATTTTTCTATCATTATAATTATTAAAATTTTTTAAACGAAGACGATATTCGAGAGCCATTTCCATAAATGTTGTCGTTTCAATATTTTTTGTAATGTTAAAGTTCTTCATAATATCTTCATCATATTTAAATGATAAATCTACCATTTCTAATATTTTGTTATGATCAGGAATCTCATTTTCATTCATATTATCTATTATATTTATAATTTCAGAAAAAATAATTCCTATCTTAGTATACTTGGAATATGTGGCTTTCCTAACATTAAGCTTTTCTAAATAAGCTGATTCTTCATCTCTGGTTAAATCTTTCCAACCTAACAATTTATCCATAGCAACTATACATAAATAAAACCAACTTTCTAAATCACCTTTCATACTTCTATGATTTTCTACATGTTGTTTCAAGGAACAGTAAGCAAAATTGTAATTTTTCTTTTTCATCCTTTCTTCATAAATTTTCTTAAGTTCAGAATCTTTCTTCTCTAAATTGTTCAAATAATCATTTTTATTCCACCGGCAAACTTGATCTATATCACATAAACGTACACATAATACAGTTTTTGTTGTTTCTTCATCCCTTTCTATACCAATTGGTTGTCTGTCATACCAAAAAGATTTTCCATTAAGATTTCCATGAACAAATCCAGCATTATGTAAATATGATAACGCAGACAACATACCTTTAAAAATCGCACGATATTCGTTTTTAGATCTAAGTTCACGATGCCTTATACCTGATATATAGTCTATATATATAGGCATAGCCAAAATATTACGCTGTAATTCATTAGAAAAACCATATCCTTTTATACTACAAAATTTACTTGACTTCTTTCTTAATGATCCTTTTTTCAGTTCATACTCAATATCTTTGATAACCTTAATACCATTTTTCGATATAATTTTTCCACTCAACAAGTTCCCATAAGAAAGTTTTTTGCCATTTACATCATATTTAAATTTAAGAATGAAATCCCCATTACTATTATAACAGATTTCATTGAAATTGTATTGTAATCTGACACGTTCGAGGTTTGAATTTAGCTCTTTCTCTTCGTCCACATTTTGACTTTGTGTGTAGTTACTATTAGAGACATCCATTATGTCAAAGAATAAAATATCATTTTATTTGCCATTTTTTTATACATAATTACCATTTATTTTAATATTTAAAAATAATAATTTTTTNTTTTTTATTTTATTCATAAAATATGATAAAACATATTACAAAATATGGGTGTTGTTATCATTTTCTAAAATAAAAAAATGATATATCAATTAATTGATCTAAAAATATTGAACTTCATTCTCTATGTAGAAACATTTTTTTAACTGCATTTTTCTCTTCAAAACCTTTTTCAACGCTACTACCTTTTTGTTATTTACTGAGTATTTTTTTTAAACAAATTAATGTTCCTTTTTTAAAATGATTGGAGAAGGACCAAATTCAAAAAGACCAAGATTGAAAAATATTGGTATTATCAAACATGGATTACATTTAAATAGAGTACCAGATGCAGAACAGGAGAACAATTATAATATGAAGGATATTATCACAAAAATACGTCCAAAGAAATCATATTTCTTTACATTTATTGTAAATGAAGACTTTATTAGAGATATTTTTTCAAATCACCCAGAAGGATTAAATGATGTTCATATTATTCTTGGTGTAAATGCTAATGATATAAAAGAAATCAAAAATAACTATTTTAGTAACAATATTTTAAAAATTGAATATGTACCAATGAAAGATAAATACTGTTCACATCATTCAAAGTTAACAATATTATTTGATCAAAATAATAAACCACATATAATAATTGGAACAGGGAACATGTGTGCAGAGGAGTGGAATATTTGTACTCAGGCTTTTTATTATGCTACATCAAATAGGAGAAGTGCCAACAATAGACAAGACAATTTTTTGTCTGATCTTAAAAGATATTTAATATTTTTTAAACGAGTAATGATACCATTGATAAGCGAGTTATTATTATGGTCGTTTAGACATGTAAAAGATAGTTTAATTTTCTCTATTCCTGGTATCTTCCATCTTACAAGATTCAGAAAATTTTATAGTTTTGGAAAAATTCAATATTTACTTACCCATGAAGAGGGAAAAGAAAAATCGAAGGATATAAAATATTTAATTGGACAATGTAGTAGTATTGGCAATCTTGGAATAAAATCAATACCATGGCTTCAAAAAGAATTTCTTCACTTCATGACAAATGGTCAAATTAAAGGAATTGTAAATATGAAATTGATTTACCCTTCAATTGACAACGTAAAGGATTCAGTTTCTGGTTACGAAGGTAGAAAATTTTTTCCATATTCACTTAAAATAAATAAAAGACAATACAAGTACATGAGGAATATTTTGCACATATAGAAATCTGACAAATTAAAAAGAACCAAATATCTT
>LM523158.1:639248-672806 GCA_000941615.1 Parastrongyloides trichosuri | reverse complement strand
AAATATGGATTTATGACAAGGACCACATGAAAGAAGATTCACAAGGAGCAATATATATGTTCTAAATGCCATAAATTGACAATATTTGTATTCCAATAATTTTTGTTGAATTAAAAATAAATTAAATACTTTGTTTCATTTATATCTTAATATCTTTATATAACTTTAAATTTTCTTTCATTAACATTTTTTAGCCAATTCTTTTTGACAAGATTATTTGAATAAACAATTGGTAGAATGTTACTTATAGTGGAAGTTTGTCGTCTGTAAAGCTTATTATTATTATTATCTAAGACTATTAATAATGGAGAATACTGTTAAGGAACAAGTATGGGAATCTGAAGGTACTATTAGACCTGAATCACCTGAAAAAGAGGAAACATTTGAGTCACAGGATATTGTTAAAATTCATGTCGATTTGGATGAAGCTAAAAAGAAGTTTAATGGAAGAATTTTAAATGCTGATTATGTTAGTAAGTCTATTGTGTATTTTTATGTAATATATTTTTTTTGTAGATTTTGCTGATCCTTTTACAAAAGCACGTAATCGAGGATATGGAAGTGGTTCATATGTTTTAGAGGTTGTTGGTTCAGATTTAATCTCTTCCGGTGAAAGTATTGATCAAAAATTTAATAGATTATACTATGAAATAATTGAACTTCGTGATGAAGTTGAGAAAGCAAAAGAAGAGAATACTGAAGATTATAGAAATTCTATAAGTAAAGATAAAATATATCTTCTAACCGATATGATTAAAAAAGTATCATTAATGAATGAGACAAATAATGAAGATAAGAAAGAGGAAGAAATAGTAATTAACTCTATAAAAGATGACAAGGAAAATGGGATAACAATTAATAAAGATGTTTACATAGCATCATTAGAACATAAATTAGCTGAGCTTGAAAAAAAGATTGGAACGAGAACAACAAAAAATGAATCATCAACAGTTCTTGATACGTTGGAAGATTTAAAAATTCGTGTAGACTCACTTAGCATGAATAATTATGGTATAATAGAAAAGAAATGGAGAGATATGAGTACTACTGTCTCTTCACATGCAGATAAAGTATATTCAGATCCACATAATGAATTTGTAAATATTGAAAAAATAAATAATCTATATGAACTTAGCGGTAGATGGGATGCCACCTGTCAAAACTTACCTTTAATAGTAAAAAGATTACAATCATTAAGTGGATTACATGAACAAGCTGAGAAATTTTGTGATAAACTTAATTCTTTGGATGATGTTCAAAAGAATTTAGTTAATGATATTAATGTTGAAAAACACAATTTAGAAGATTTTAATATCAAATTTTCATTAATGATTAAAAATATGAATGATAAACTTGATACTGTTTGTAAGCAATTGAATATTGAAAGATAATAATAATTTATGGTAATTTATTCTTATATTTGATCAATGAAATAACTTTTATTAACAAAACTTTTCTCATTTTAAAATAAATATATTCTTTTAAATTATGTTTACTAGAATAAGCCGTAACAATTATTTATATATAATTTTAACGCTTATTATTATTATTATCCTTCAAAATAGTAACAAGCCAAAATATTATATTGTAGAAGATTCATTAAAAAATGACAAAATAATATTTATTGGTGGTGTACCAAGATCAGGAACAACATTAATGAGAGCATTATTAGATTCACATACTGATGTAAGATGTGGTGGAGAGACAAGAGTTATTCCAGCATTACTAAATCATTTAACATATTGGGAAGGTAAAAATTCAAAAAAACTATTAGATAGTGCCGGTGTTAAAAGGAATGTTCTCAACAAGGCTGTTTCTGCTTTCATCTCCGAAGTAATTGTTAATCATGGTGATAAGGCAAATATCTATTGTAATAAGGATCCATTAAATATGTTATATGGTGGTAGATTAATGGAAATGTTTCCAAAAGGAAAATTTATTCTTATGTTACGTGATGGTAGGGCTTCAGTTCATTCTATAATGAGTAGAAAGGTTCCAGTTTCGGGTTTCAGTTTTACAAATCAAACAAAATCATTAAAAGCATGGAACAATATGATTGATAAAATGGTTTTACAATGTACATATATGAGTAAAAAATATTGTTTAATGGTTCATTATGAAAGGTTAGTTATATTTCCTAAAGAGGAATTGTTGCGAATTATTAATTTCCTTAACTTGAAATGGGAAGATAATCTTCTTCACCATGAAAAATTAATTGGAACAGAAGTAAAGTTAGTAAAGGGTGAATGGAGTACAGATCAAGTTAATAAATCAATCAACCTTGATGCTTTATATAAATGGTCCAATTTTTATAATGATTCTGTTATTAATGATATTGATAATATAGCTCCAATGTTGAAAACACTTGGTTATGATACTAAATCTAATCTTCCTAATTATGTTTCACTTGAACAAAGAGAACTCTAAAGTTGTTGCTTTATCATTAATTTCATATTTCTACCACATTCGTGACCACATTCTGGATCAGGACATTGAATAAATTTGCTATACCAATCTTTCATATGAAATAAATGTCCACCATGAAAGCATACAGGACAAGCAACAAATGATCCTTGTACATATCCTTCACAAACACGACATTTATAGTCAATAAATTCTTTACAATTATCACAACTTCTTCCATCAATTGGAGCATTTTTGCATGTTTTGCATGCTAATCTATATGATGTACTCTATAAAATTATTGAAAAAAAAAAACAAATAAATATTTATTTACCTGAAGACTCATCTCTCGAACACAATCAATAGGACATTTATTAATAAAATAAGCCGAAATTTCAAAAAGTTGATATCGTCTCAACAATTCAATATAACATAAAAACCATTTCTCAATATGTCTCCTACAAACAACAGTCTCAGCATACTCTCCCATAATTAAAATAACCGTACAAACAAATTGTAATCTTCCCATTTCAACTTGAGAATATATAATATTTCTAACAACATTCGTTGAATCAGGCTTCGAATTATGACATAAATTCATTTTTGAATCAAAATTATTAAAAAAATTATTTATTTTAGCTTCCCTTCTACTATTATCAATAACTATTTCTTCCTCATTAGGTGGTTTTTCCATACCTAATTCTTCATAAACTCTCTCTTTTAATATTTTATTTATATTAATACAATCACGATTCTCATCATTTACCAGTAATGATGGATCGTATACATCAAATATTTCTTGTTTAATTGATTGAACATCCCATATATTTTTCTTTAATTTTTCATCTCGATAAGCTTCTATTAATTCTGTATCATCTAATTCATAAAATGGATTCTCTTCAACAAGAACTTGCTCTCTCATTTTTATATCATTTTTATATATTTTTATTAGTTCTATATCTATATCCAAACCATATTTCGTATACATTTCATCAACACTCTCATTATCAGAATCATTGTTACTTTTTAATATTGATACTTCATCATCTGAATCAGTCAATATTTTTAATGTTCCATTATCAGTATCTTTATCTGAGTCATCAGATGTTGGACAACAAGAAAAATTTTCAGCACTAATAGTTAATGTTTTTATACTATCAACAAAATCATCAAAACCTGATGAGGTAGATGTTGTAAAAAATTTCAAAAACATTTCCATTCTTAACCACAATTCAGCTGTATCATGATCACCAACATCCGTACATATTTGAGAATTAAAATGACAAGCAGAAAATTGTGAATCATAAGACATTTTATATTTTTCAGCGCATTCTATTAATGTTATTGATGATAATCTTGGATCATACTTATCAAATACATTATCTATATATACACTACCTTTTTTATCATGAACTCTTGGTAGCATATTTTTTAATATATTAACAGTCTTAATATCACCCAACTTAGCTTCACTTTTTGATGGTAATGATAATTGTTCTTTCATATGCATTATTGAAACAGCTATGTCATCAAAGGGAGATATTGCTAAACCATTCAAATTAACATGTTTCATAATATGTTTACCATCATCTAGGTTATGCCTTACAATTAATTTATCTTTACCAGCTGTTAACAATGTACCTTTTTTGATTGATGGCCATACTATATCTGTGATTGTATTTGTATGTTCATTTAATGATAACAAAGGTAATGATGGTCTTTCAAAATCCCATACATGTACAATACCAAGTGAATTACTATTATAGGATGAAGCAATCTTCCACATACTATTAACATTGGGATTAAAAGCTAATCTAAATACAGGAAACATTGTTTCAATTTTTGCTAAACATTTCAATGTATTTTTTTCTTCCCACAATCTAATATATCTATCAATACCTGCTGTAGCAAATAAATTCTTATTAAATGGATGAATGGCTATATTATTAATAGTTCCTTGATGTGCTGGTACTGTTTTAAGTGGTTTGTTAGTTTTCCTCATATCCCATATTGTTATCATTCCATTATCATCTACAGCAATAAAATTATGTGATAAATCTGGGTTTGTATTAAATTTAACATCTCGAACAGGTGAATATGAACCATTGTAAACGGCAACAATTCCTTCAGCACGTAAATCAATTAAACAACAATTGGAATCTGTATAACCAGATAATAATATATTTTTATCATAATCATTGAAACATATCTTTGTTGCTGTTGAAGTTGATGTTGAGGCAAACCATCTATCTGTATAATTATTATTCAAGTCAAATACAGCTATTGTTCCTGTAGATACAATAGAAGCAAGAAGATTATCTATAAAATTATTTTTATTATATAAAAATTTTTGTTACGTTTTAAAAAAAGTTACCATCAACTTTATTCCATGACAATGATATAGTATTAAACATGGACATTTTATAATTTCTTCTATTTTTAACATCCTTCCATAAATTAAATCCATTCTCCTCATTGAAATCATAAACTTTTAATAAACCTTCCTTTCCTCCAACAGCAATTTTGGTGCAATCAAAATTTGTACACATTGTATCAATAGAATCAGTGTTTTGTTTAATAATTTTTTTATATGATGAGTACCTTTCATCACACATATCTTCTGTAGCTTCGATAGCTAATTCTTCATTATCAGAATTATTGCTATTAATAGTTATATCATCATTCATCATCATATCAGAATCAATCATATTTACATATTAATTTAGTATGAAGAAAAGAAAAAAATAGTACAGGAGAAGAGAGATAAACTTTTGTTTTCCATTATTATTGGTAGAAAGTATATTCAATAAAAATGATATTACTAATACATGTATGTTGATTGTATTTTAATGTTGATACTTATTTCCTTCAAAAATGTATTTTGTGGTATAAGTTTAAACTTTTTATTTTCATTGATAATAATATTTTAAATAAAAGGAATATATATGCATATATTTGAATAAGATAAAGAAAATTATACATTTAAATAAAAAATATATCTCTTTTGATCAAAAATTATATTGTAAATATTAAATTATCTTGTTAATAAAAATAAAATAAATATATCTTCAACAAAAATTCAAGATATTTGTGAAATGTAATTTTATTTATATAAACATATTCAATAACTATTTGAAACAGTGTAAATTTATTTATTTATAATCTCTTTGATAAAATATAAACTCAATAATATTAAAAATTTTTGTCGTTATTTGATTTTTTCATATGGTTTATTAAAATATAAAATATTGCATAATTCTTATTGTTGTTTCTATTTTAAAATATTGCTCTTATATCTTATTTAAAGTTATTATTATATACTTTTGTTTTGGTTAAAGTTAAAGAAGAGTTATAAAAGTACAATGTGATTGTGTAATCTTGAGTCATATCTTTTAAAATATATATGTTCACGATGATATAACCCTCTTGGATTTGTACATTTTTGATTGATATGTATTATTTTTGGATGTCTCTAACAATTTTAAGGCATTACATGTATTATTATTCAATAAAAATTTATTTTAATCAGTAATATGTATTAATATCAATTAAAAACCCATTTAATTATATAATTATCAACTTTTTTATTATCCTAAAACAAAAGCGATAACAAATTTTATATTATTACCTTGATAAAAGTTTAATTTTTATGTGTCAAAGTAATCACAAAAGTTAATTATACACTTAAGAAACTGAACATCATAATATTTTTCTAGAAAACATTCAAAAATATTTAATCTCATTCCTACTTTTGTACTTTTTTTGTAGTAGTATTGCACCTGATAAATTGTACAAATATTTTTTTATATTTTACATTTTGAAATTTATATACCTATTCAATGTTTATTTGAATTAAAATTAATAAAATTTCTAGAAAAATATGATATATATATATAAATATATCTCATTTTATAACAACCTAAAGTAGCGTAAAATTATATTTTATATTTTTAACTTTTAAAATTTTAAAGTTAAATATTTTTATTAACAAATTTTAACTAGTTTAAGTAGATCCTTTTCTCTTATATATTATATTTTAAATAGGTGTTTAAAGATATTAAAAATTTTCTCTATTAGCCAATTCTTTGTCATTTCTAATTATCTAATAACTTGTCTAATAGCTATGTTAAAATTAATAGTCAGGAATTATTTCTTATAAATTTTAGGATTCTTAAAATAACATCTTTGTTATATATTTGTTATAAAAATTTTTACAAAAATATTTCTTCATATTTAATATTACTATTTTATTCTTATTATTATATTCTATCAGCTGAGGAGTAATAATAATAAAAAGTTGATTGATATATTAGAAAATAAATTTTTTTGCTTCCGTGTTTTTTACATTATATTGAAATTATACTTCTAGATAAATTGATCATTTTTTATCATTATAAAAACATATTATGAATTATTTTTAAAATTTTTTACCATCTTCTTTTGTCTCTTATAAGAAAAAGTATTAAAATTATATATCGTTTTGAATATATCATTTATCTTTTTTAAAATTTTTAAATAAACATATAAAAAACATAAAACAAAATAAATTTAAAGATATAATTAAATGAAATTAAATACATTAAAATGTTTCATTTTTCAAACATTTCATATAAACTGAATGAGTATATTTCTATTAACGTTAGTGTAAATATGTATAAGATATCATTTCCTGTTAACATATATTTTTATTGTCTCTTTTTTAACAAAATTATTTTTTGAATTTCTAGTCATAAAATTAATATCTACTTTATAATATTCTTACCATAATCTTAAAATTATAATATTTATCAAATTATTAGCAATTACAAGTATTATAAAACTAAATGCTTTTTACAATAATCAAACTTTNTTTAAATAATAAGCTTAAAACACATCTTCTTTTCCATATATTATATAATATTCATAGACCGTATTATAATGCAGACACATTTTTACAAATATTAAGAATATAAAATTAATGTATTGGATCATCATTAGTCATACTCCATATACTATATACACATATATATACACATTAATACAACATTTTCATATGAGAATACTCCTGTACTTTGGATTGTGAAAATGATAGCTTGTATTCATACAATATGTGGGATGACATAATTAACATTATAAATTAATATGCAAAAAATTTCCTTTCCCTAATATCATTTTTCTCTTTATCAAAATACTTAACACTTTTAATATTTTCTTATTAACTTTTTTTATCTCTCTATAATATTATTATTTTAAATTGATAACAATAATTTTTATAATCATTTCTAAAAATAATATCTTTAAAAAGAGAGATTTTAATACATTCAAAGTGCTAAAATAAACAAATATATAGGGTTATTTAAATAATTTTTTAATTACTCAACCTATCTTCAATTTTTAAATTTTCTTTCGCATTATTATTAAAGCATTATCATCATATATAATTGGCCTTTTTTTTATTTGATAAATCACAGTTAATTTTTCTACCAACACTCATCAACTTTGTACTCATATGACTTTTTATCTACATTGAAAGTAAGTCATCTTTTAGATAATTTTAATTTTCAAAAATTTCCACTAAAATTTGTGATCTTTATATATGAATACTTTTATACAATAATTAATTATTAAACATATTTTACACCTCTTTAAGTATACATTCCATACTTAAAAAATAATACAAAAATCGCAAGTGTTAGAAAATTTAAAATATTTTCAATTAAAATCTTGCCTAATACCATTTAACTAGTTTAAAAATGATCTTCTTGTCTTCAAAACTGGTGTGTATCATCATTCTATTTGTATCATATATATATAAAATATCATCTGTATGTATATTATTTAACTATTTTATCATAAATACATATATATTTTATTTCTATTAGCCAATAGCCATTATATACTCACTCTTATCATATAATTATTTTTGTCAATTTTGATATAATATATCAATACATATATTTATATTCAAATCAAATCTATTATTTATCGTTATATAAAAATATTACATAATGATATTGATAATGAAAAAAGTTTTTTTTTTGTTTATCAAAATTAAATATTATCTTTATCAAATTACTCTTAATATTATTACTAAAGATCCTATTTATATAAACTTTACCTTTAGTTAATTCAAAGATTATTTAAACAAAAATTTTGTAATAATCCTTAAGAAAATTTTAAGATTCTTAAAAAATTCTTAATGTATAATATTATTTAAATTCATTTTAAAGTAGAATTACGTATACAATGTTTCTTTATTAAAAGTATTTAAATCTATTAAATAATCATTCTTTTAAAAATTTTCTTGCATAAAATTTAAAAATAATATTATTGTAATCACAAAATATATCAATCTTCATTTCTTATCATTAACATTTAATCACATTTTATAATTTTGATATATTTATATATATAGATAGGTAAAGTATTTTAACTCTTCTTATAAATTATTACCACCTATCTTTTTTTTTNTTTTTTTTTCCTTCATAATCTACTCTTCATTAGGGGAATATTTATCATATCAAAACTTATTCATCTTCATCATTCTACTTTTTATTGTACTTTCAAATTTTTATTTTATCAATTTTATTAACTTCTTTTCTTTTAATACCTTTTTTTTATTATATATGTCTTTTAAAACTTTTATATTTATCATTATAAAAAATCTTTTAACAAATTACTAATTTTAAATGCTCCTCGTAAACGCTTTTATGTTTGGTATTTTGAGAATATTTTAATCTTTTCAATTCCCTTATTTTAGCCTTGATGATTAAAAGTATTCTAACATATATATAAAAAAATGATGGATCATTGTTACAAGATAAAAAATTTTTAAAGGTTGGTATTTAATGTCTCATTATCTTCTCCTTCATCTCCAAATTAAATATTATTTAATCAAAAAATTCTTTTTTTTTTATTTATTATTTTTATATATTTTATATATGAAATTATAATTTTTATTTAATTTTTCATTCACCCACATTTTGTACTTTCATTATCAATCATATATGTTTAACAAAAAAGCCACCTGATCATTATTGAAAAGAATGTATATTTTTATTGTTAAGTGATATTTGACTTATATATATATATATAAATTATATTCCTACCCAAAGTACATGCGAAGTTTTAGAGGCATATATATGTTTATAAGAATGATGCAATACATTGGTAAATAATAAAAAAAANAAAAAAAATAGATTATATAATTGAATATTATCATAATTGTCATATTTTCCTCTATATTAGAATATTTTTAGATCCTCTTTCGCATCATATAACAGAAATCACTTTTTAATAATTTCATTTTTGCAAAAATAGTACCAATTGACCAATGAATCATATTTTTATAATAATAAGACATTGTGATTAATACTTATATCACATTAAACAATTACATTCCCAAAAAACTTATGGGAATTTAGAGATACTAAAAATATAAATTTTTTCCTTGATATATCATCAATGGGATACTTCCCACGATGATAAATAGAAGCTATCTATCACTTCTTTATAAACTTATTACAAATCATTTTTCTTCATAAAATATTGATACCAATAAAAAAATTATCATTATTTATTTATTTCCTTTAAAAAATACATATGTATGATTACGTGGACCATACTAATTTTATTCTAGAAAACTTTTCCTAACTACATTCTTAACTTATGAAAAAAATTTCTTAACATTCTTATCTTTTTAGCTTATTTTATTACTTTTTTTACCTTTTATTATAATCTCCCTTTAATGTATGCATTGCGCAACTCAATCTCATTTACACATAATCTGCCTTTTTAACCTCTATCTAATATTTTTCCAAAAATTTAAAACTCTAATACATTTTACTTAAAGTAGATACTAAATACCATTTGATGTCATTTAATTTATATTTATTACCCTCTCATAACTTTAAGGTTCAATTGGTGCCTTTTGTTTCATTTATTACATAAAATATATGTTTTTGTTCTCAATATAGTTGAGTTATATATATATATACATATATAATACATTGTATATTTTGTTTTAATAAATATCATAACGACATTTCCTTTTTTTGTTCTCTTATTTTTTAATGGGATCACATTTTTTCTTTGTGCCCCTCTTCTATAATATCTACTTTTGTTTCAACATATATATTAAGTCGCGAACCAATATTAATTTTTTATATTTGATAAATAATTGTAACCTTTTAGTTAATTATTTTTATTAAAACTAAACTTACAAATCACGAAGAAGCTCTAAAAAATGACTCTTAAAGAGGATCATCTTGAATCAAAAAAAATGGATCATCTTAAACTTGAAGATCGCTATTCCACTCATAATGACAAAGAGGAGGAGGAAAATATTCTTGATAATGTACCAACACCACCAGATGGTGGATATGGTTGGATAATTTGTTTGGTAGCATTTTTATCTAACTTTGTTGTGGACGGTATCTGTTCTTCAATGGGTATTGTTAAGGATGGATTTAAAAAGAAATATGGTATTAATGAAACTGTTGGAAATTTAATTGGTTCCCTCTTAATCGGTTCTTACCTTCTGGCTGGACCCTTTGTTGCTGGATTAGTTGATAAGTATGGTGCTAGGATGATTGTTGTATCTGGTGCATGTCTCTCATTCGTTGCATTCTTTTTTTCAACATATATTAACATCTTCGAAATATTTCTTTTTGTATTCTCAATTATTGGAGGAATTGGATTTGGCGCAATTTATCTTCCATCAATTGTTATGGTTGGTTATTGGTTTGAATCAAAAAGAGCCCTCGCTACATCACTTTCTGTGGCTGGTTCAGGTGTTGGAGGTATTATATTACCAGTTCTTATTAATAAAGTTAATAGTTATGCTGCATTAAATGGTACTGTAATATTTTTATCAATGTTGATAGCATCTTTGATTGTCTTTGGTATGTTATATCGTGATCTAGGTGGTAAAGAATATGATAAGGATGAAAAACTAGGATTATTTAGTACCATTGTATGGAAAATTTGTGGATATAGAGCACCACCAAAAAATTCTATGACACCAGAAGTTGATGTTAATGGTAAAAAGGTTGGTCCTGAATCTGCTCCACTTCTTAATTCACAACAAACTGGATCAAGAACACACATTTATGAACAAAATAGAAAAAGAGCTGATACAACTGGAAGTGTTGGATCACAAAAGCATCTTCATAAACTTACTGCTAAAAGTCTTAATCAATCATTAAATAAACTTCACCAAACTGGTCTTTCACGTGCTTCTTCACAATTATCTGTTGCTTTAAGTAATGTTGAAGCTAATGAATTAAAGAAGCCATTATCAAGACAAGATATTTTCCTCCAAGGATCAATTCAAAATTTGAGAGAATTTGCTGAGGAAGGTAAAGACATGAAAGCTTATCGCCAATCACATCTTTCCATCTCGGGAGCTGTTATTGCTGAGGAATTGAAACATGCTGTAAGTAAAGAAAAAGGATTGAACAGAGAATTAGCAGTAAGTAAAGAATCTATTCAGTCAATTATTGATGATCTTGGTGCTGGTGAAGATAAATCAAAATGTAAATGTATTCCATTAGTTATAAGAAATATGTTCCATTCCATGATTGATGTAGAATTATTAAAAGAACCTGCTATGATGCTAATTGCTGCCTCAAATCTTCTTGGTATGCTTGCATTTTATATTCCATACTTTTTTATCAAAGATTTTGCTACCTCAAATGGTATCTCAGCTGAAGATGGTACCTTCCTTGTCTCCTTAATGAATATTCTTAACACACTTGGAAGAGTTTTTATTGGTTGGTTTGCTGATAAAAATGTCATCTCAGCATTAAATCTTACAAATATTTCTCTGATTGGTTCTGGTAGTTTACTTTTTGCTGTCCCATTCATTTGTACAACATACATGAATAGTGCTATTTTATGGGGAATTTATGGTTTTGTTTCAGCTCCATACATATGTCTTACCTCAATTGTTTTAGCTGATATGCTTGGTGTTGAAAAATTATCCAACTCATTTGGTTTACTAGTTGTAGCCAGAGGTATTGCTTGCATTATTGGTACACCTGTTGCTGGTTTCTTTTATGATTTAACAAAAGATTATGCAGTTTGTTTCTATATTGGTGGGGTTTTCTTTATTTTGGCTGGTATTGTATCATGCCTCATTATTTGCATTGCTAAACAAAAATCATCTACATCAACATTGGAAAATGGTGAAAAAAGACAAATAATTAAAGAATAATTTAATTTTTAAAAAAAAAATATAATTTTTGTGTAATTATATTCAAAAAATATTTGTTACAAAATACCGGGTATATTGAAGACCTACTTTTATCATTATCAAATCAAACTTATTTTAAATCATTTTATCACCAAATCATTATACATCATGAAGAAGAGGTATTTTATGTTATGAAGTGCTAAGTTATCAAAGATACCAATACAAAAAAAAAATAAATTGATTAAACGAAATTTGTCATATCAAGAATATAATCACTTTTATATGCATATATCATTTTATAACTTGCTTTTATCATAACAAGTACACATTTTTATGTATAGAAAGAAGTTTTTACTTTATTTAAATTATCATATATATATATGTTTTTGTCAAACTTTTTTCTTAATAATTTTATTTTGTAAAAGTTTTTTAGATATATAATGAAGAGTTTCTGTTTTTATGGATTCTCCTCTTTTTATGTTCTTTTTTATCTTTCTTTTTGATTATAAACATTATAAAATATACATATTTCTTTCTTTATTTTTGAATAATTTTATCAATTAAAAAATTTTTCTAAAAAAAAAAAACAAAAATAAAGGTTTAAATTTTTTACAATATTTTAGAAGTTTATACAAAGATGTTATTATTATATGAATATACAATAGAAATTTTGTGATTATTATTACTATATAAAAAATTTTTTCTGTTATGTTGGATTCATTTGTTGTTGAGGAGTTGTTAGAACCGGCTGTTGCATTTGTGTGACACATTGAGGCATCAATTGTGGTACTTGTTCCTGAGTTCCTGGTACAAGATTTCCTGCTACAGGTTGTGGTGATGATTGTGCTAAAGTTAATTGTTGTTGATGTGCTTCATTTTGAGGTACATTTCCTGGAGGTGTTGCAGCTGGAACCTTTCCTTCTACATTATTGAGTGCATTTTCATAATAAACCTTGTATTCATCAACAAACTTTTGAAGGATTTTTTTCCTTTCAATATTAAATGCATTGATAATTAGACAGTAGTCAACCACAACTTTAAATAAAAATATATATTGAGATTCTGTCTGAACAGCTCCTGCACGTTGCTTACGAAGACTCATTACTACATTATGAATGTTAAAATCTTCATTTGCAGTTATCTTTGTAAATATCATATTGATAGCAACAAATGTTCCTGTTCTACCAATTCCAGCACTACAATGAGTAACTATTGTTTCATCCTTTTTAAAATCTCTTATCTTACGAACAAGTTTCATTAATGAATATGTCTCTGATGGAACAAATTTATCTGGCCAATCTTTCCAATGGATTTGTTTAACCCTCAAAGGTAAAGCGTTTTCTCCTTCTCTCCATACTCTTAAATTTCTAACAATATACGCTTCCTCCGTGGTATCCGTGGTATCATATTGAACATTTATATTTTTAATTTTTAGAATACTTCCTTCTGTTCCTGGCCAATATTGAGCGCATTTGGGTTTTCCATTTTCAATCAAATTGACAAGACAAACAATTGTTGTAACATTATATTGAATGACTAATCTCCAAAAATCAACAATTGTCTCGTTCATTGGAGCTTGACAGCAAATAAAAACATGTTTCATCCCAAGAACATTTACTTTATTGGCATGATAATAATGATTACCTGGAGCTTCCAATGCAACTCTGGTCTCATCTATGCAAATTATATCTTTATATTTATTAAGATTCATATTATGATCAAAAGCATTTCTTGTATGTTCAGGAAAGACATAACTCTTAATATTTGAGTATTCCATTTTTAAATCTTGAATCGTCTTATTACCAAGAAAATCAATAAATATGTCCAAAGGTAGGTTATTCTTTGATCCAGTTTCACGTTTTGTACTAAATTGTTTAGGTCCTCTATTTTCATTTCCATCCTTGTGCTGCTTTTTTCTTTGACTTTCTTTATCACCACCCTTCTTCTCCGAACCACGATCTTTTTTATTGAATCTAGCAAATGGTTTTAACGTAGATATAAGTTTTCTTACAGGTTTTTTCTCCTCATTTGTATTAAAATTCAAAAAATTAAACATTGCATCTATAATAAATGAATATAAAAATTTTTTTTATTTATATGCTCATCCTTTTGAATGAAAAATTATCCTATTGAGTATTCTCTTAATATTTATATTTTATTTATTATAGTTATTCTATTTCCTCTTCAAATTATATGACAAGAATTATAATAAATTATAGTTAAATATTGATATTGAATATCTCCAAAAATATTATCAACTGATTTTATCTAAAATAATCTAATTTTATTTGTGTATATTATGTTTTCATCAAATAATTTTATCATTTGATTCAACAACAAGAGAGAACCCTAA
This sequence comes from Parastrongyloides trichosuri, assembly GCA_000941615.1. NCBI lineage: Eukaryota > Metazoa > Nematoda > Chromadorea > Rhabditida > Strongyloididae > Parastrongyloides > Parastrongyloides trichosuri. Next base: position 657,876 of record LM523158.1, on the reverse strand, counting down.
CATTAAATTTTTAGTTAAACAAATATATTGTATTTTTCAATTTTTTTGTTTAAAAAATACAAACAACAATCATTATATCTTCAATTTTCACATTATCTTCATTTTCTCCTATATATACATAATTATATTTTTGCCTCCTCCTCTCTCATTTATATATATATCAAAATAAATAATTTTCCTGTTATTTATAATATTTTTTTGTTTCATTTTCCCTTTTTTTTTATATTATTTATTTCAGTTCATATATCTTTTTTCCATGAAAATTTTTATTATTTCTAATTTTAGAAAAATGATATTACATCTTGTATTTATAGTGAAATTGAAGGAAACATTTCATTATCATTTTATATGTAGATGATAAAATCATTTATATGAAAATTTAATTGTCCAATAAAAAGTCTTATTATTGTTTGTTAGTTTTTTTTTCCAATTATATGGATAGATAATTAAGAGATGTACAAAAGATGTTTCAAATAAATTATTAATTATCTAACCACATATTCTAATCCACAAATAATAGTAAGCTAGCAATTGGGTCAAAAAAAGAGAGAGCTAATCCTCGGATGATCTTTGGTCATTAATATCCCTCCTAAAATTACGGTCCAATTGCCTTAAATACTATAAAAGATTTTATTCTTCTAACAAAGATCAAAGTAAAGGAAAAAAGGTTTAAAGTAAGAGCGGTTGTGGCGCGTATATATATTAAATACAATCCATTTTTCTTTCTCTATATATTTATAATTTCATTGGCAAGAGACAATTATATACTCATAGTAAGGAAATATATACACATAATTTTAACTTTTCCACTTAAAAAAGAGGACTTCTTAGTAACTAACTTTATTGTAACTAAATTTATACTTTTCTAATGAGGTCCTTTTTTATTTTGGATTTAAATAAATCCCTCCTCCTTTTTAATTAAACTCTTCTTCTCTTTTCCAATTACAGTTTTAAACAATTCTAAAAAGTTTTATTCAAATAATTTATTTTTCTATTGTTTATTGTTTGTAAAACATTTTGATAATTTATTATATTTGTTTGAAATACACAATATAATCAGTTTTATTTTCATGTATAGATAATAACTTTTTGAAAATGGGTCATTTCTTCTTTTGTTACTTTATATCAATACTTATAGCTTTTTACCTATTCGCGTATAAACACATTTAAGCCATATATTTTATTAGTCCTTACCTAATAACTATAATAATCATAAAAGCCAGATACTCGATGATTATTATTAACATTTTATACTAAACCTTAAACATTTATCCTTTATTATATGCTCTCTATGAAAGATGTATGTGTCAAAATATATTTTACATATATATACTTACACATTTATTATATGTATTATTATGCAAAAGTTCAAAAAACCCTTTTAATATAAAAATATAATTTAAACTTGGAAAAGTAACCTGCTTAGTAATATTTTTAAGTTAAATAATGCCAAATGTTTAAATATTAGTAGAAATGATATATATTACATTTTTGCCACCTATGTATAGATGTTTGATCTTAATGAAATTCTTTTTGTTATTTTTATTAAACATAGAGGAAATATATATATATATTTTCATTACAACTCTTTTTCTCCCTCTCAAAATTTTGATACCTCACCCAATAGATATTTTGTTTATAACTTTTATATCAAGGTTAAAAACATTAAATCTAAAAGGGTTTTTTAAAAAAAGTTTTTATTGAAAAAATTTCTATTTTTAAAATTTCTTTCTAAATACACCTTATACACTCTGTGTATTGATGAATATTTTGTTTATGTAAAAGTGAGTAATAATTCGATTTGTACATTTTTTTTTCCTTTAAAACTTTAATGCTTCATTTTTATAACAGTCACTTGATGATGTAAATATAATTTTGTCAACTTATAACGAAAAAAATCTATATATAAATATTCTTTCCATCTCTACACAACTTTATTTATTCTTCCATACCTATGATATACAATAATTTATATATTCAATATAAAAGTCTATGTATATTTTCCTCTTCAATTATGAATGTAAATTTTTTTATTACTTATAATCCACATATACTTTCCCAAACAAAATATATATATGTTTTAATTTAAAATATATAGATAAATGTATGGGACAAAGGATATGATATACATATAAATAAACAATCTATCTTTCATGTTTTTTCAATTATTCAAAAGATTTTCTCTATATATTTGCATAAAATAAGATTAATCATTTCAACAACATATTGTCAATTTAATTTCTTCCGTTATTTTATCATTAGACATATTTAATCATTTAAAATTTGACAATAGTTAAAAGCAAAAATTTTATTAATTATTTTTCCTTTCTACTTTTTACACGATATATTAATGCCATCCCTCCTTTTGTCACTTTTCACCATCACTTAATATATAAAACTTGATGTAGGAATAAGTTATTTTAATTTTCTTATCTAACAACAAAAAAAAAGAACTCCACCCTTTTTATCTTTTTTATGTAGAGATGTGATCAAAGATTTTTTCCCTCTCCAACAATATATATTAAAAATAAAGAGAGAGTGATAAAAATTTTTTAAACTTTGAAACATTTCATATAACTTAAATTAATTGTAAAATAAGATGATGATGCATCACACATATATATTTTTCTTTATATAATACTTTTGTCCTCTTCTTTTGTTATTTTTAAGGGAGGGGAAATACATGTATATAAATATTTTAAAAAGGGTGGAGATGTTATATCTTTAATATGTATCTTCTTTTTTTTTTCTATTCTTCCTTTCTTTACCCCCATATATATAACTTTGAAGAGAGCTAAAATCTTTAAATCTTTTTAGAATCTATTACAGAATATACATAAGCCATATTTAATAGTTTTATTTGAAAAGAAAGTGTCAAAATTTTTCTTTTCTTGAAGGCAAAAAAAGGGGGTACATGAAAAAAGAAGGAAGAATAATGGAAGTTTATTATTAGAATTTTTATTTGAGAGGGATAGATAATAACTTTTCTCTTTGATAAATAAATTTTTGATAAATTATTATTTGATAATTTTTGTTAAAAATATAGAGACATGAAACTATGTATATAAATTTATGTTTTGGTTAAAATAAACTTTTACTATTATATTTTGTATTTGAGATATAATTTTATCATTCTAATATATATGAGGGTTTAAGAAATAACAATGAGATTGTTATCATTTTTACTTTAAAAGTTTAACTACTATTGAGAAGAGAGATAAAGTTTTTTAAAAATAATGCCTTTTGTGATAAAGAAAAGGACTTTAAAATAATAGGAAAGAGAGCGTGAGCTTAAGTCTATATAAAATGTTTCTAGAGGTTTTTGATGTTTTATTAGTTTAAAAATGTACGTGTACAAAAATATTTTTGTTTATATTTTTTTATAAAATATTTATTATTATGGTGTTTTGATTGAGAAAATAATATAATGTGTTATATATTTTTAGAATAATTTTTAAATAGTTGTATTAACGAAAAATGTCTTTTGGATACTACTTTACCTCAGCTATTCTTGGTGTATTTGTCACTCTTGCTAATGGAGCAACAAATATAGATGACATCAAGAAAACTGTTGAAGATGCTCAAAATTTGGATGTAAGTTTTGAATAAGTGTTGTCAAACTACTAATTCTTCAATTATAGGATGGAGCTAAATGGTGTCCAATTCCAATTGGTGGAAAACAATGCCCTCCAAGTTCAATTTTTCATTACTACAAATGTTGTGGAAGCTTAATGAGTGACTGTTGTTTTAATCTTCAAAATTGGCTTATTATCACTCTTATTGTTCTTGCAGCAATTACTGTTATTGGAATTGTAATGTCAATCGTTTCATGGCTCTTCTGCAGAAAATAATAAAGAAATAAAATTATAAAAAAGCTTCAATTAAAAAAACGATCAAAAAATTTCTTAAATTCCATATTTGTAATCATTTTATTTTAATAAGAAATATATATATATATATGTTTATTTATATTTTTAATTAAAAATTAAAAAAAATATAGACATATAATATAGAAAAAAAATTTTCTGCCATTAATCTTAACAAGAAAAAACGAAACTCCTTGCCCGCTTTACTAATAAAATGAAATGGTTTTTAGCTTAATTTTAATTTTTCTTTCTTTAATTTTGTTTTTATATAATAATAATAAATCTTGATTAATTAATTTGATAACAAATGACCTCTTGTCCTTCATTTAATAAAAATAGTTCATTTTTACATACTGACGTAAATATTTTAAAGTGATATATGTTTTGTAATCTAGTTGAAATATTCATTTTAAAAAAATGTATATCAGAACATTACCTTTCTTCAATTTTTCCTATCTCCTTGTGACGATTGTCGACGAATTCTTTTATTTTTTAAATGAAACTATAGGTTAAAGAATGTTATTCATAAATCTTATATTATTTATAGAAGAAAAATATGGTACCCAATTCCAAATAGTAGAAAATTTTGTGAATTAAATACATTTTTTTTTAAACACAAATGTTATGGAAATCTTTTGAATGACTGATGTCTTTTCTTTCGTAATTGGTCCATAATTACAACCATCATTTTTGTTGAAATGTGTTTTGTTTTTTTATGACAGGTGCATCTAAAGATTATCTTAAACTAGAAAAGTAATATATTTTTTTAAACCAATGCCATAAGTTTTTGATTAATTAATTAAATAAAAACTATCCGTGTCCTTGTTTCTTTTTAAATATGTCTTATTCCGTTCTTGGTATATACAATATTTCAACGTTATTTATAATCATTTTTGAAAATATTTGAACATTAATTATACTTTCTACAAAAATTATCTTCATTTTCGCTACTCTTACTAATGAAATATTGTTACAAAATAATTTGAACATACATATTTTTAATAATCAAACTGTATGTTAAGCCACTATGAGTATGGAGTTACAAATAAATATTTAAAGAGAAAAGTTAATGGTCTCCAAATCTCTTTACAGGAACAATAGCATTTTATCACTAAAAATGTTGCGGAATCTTTTTATCAATATGTTGTCCTTATATACATGATTGGATTCTTGTAGCAATTATTGTTGGTTTTACAATGATAAAAATTTCACAGTTTTATAATAAATTATAAACAGTCGATTTTTTAAACAATTAATAAAAATACCTTTATTTGTAGTTTTTTATACAATTAGTAAAACGTAAATATTTTGATCAATTTTCTTGAAACATAAGAAATATTTACTTTTACAATTTCATAAATAATTTAAAATTATAAAATCAATTTTAAAATTGATTAAATTTTAACATTACATAAACTAAAAGAATTTAGATGGCATTTTACTTAAATACGATTAAAAATTTTGTTTTTCCTTATAACTTTTTATGATGTTAATAATAAAAAATCAACATTAAATGTACTTTTTTAAAATCTGATGACAATAAGAAATCTATATATGTATTCTTCTATATATTTTTTCCATAAAAAAATTACCTATTGAAATATCAAACTTTTTTTAATTATAATTATTTAACATATCTATCTATTTTCAATTCCATTTAAAAAAAAATATACATCCACCAAAAGAAAAAGAGACACTATTATAATAATGCCAACAAAAATGTACTTCATTGATTGGCATATTTTTATAAAATATAATATAAAAGCAAATAGCACATTCATAAAAATATATATTGGACATCATCATCTCCCTCTCTTCTACATACTTTCTTTTACCACAACATTTTCGTTACCACAAAGGCCACAAGTAAATGGGGGTTTAATTTGTTTTATATATGTGTATTGTGATGGTATATGTAGAAGCAATAATTTTATGGAAAAGTAATAGTTAACTTTTCTTTATTACTATGTTTATAGAAGTATATTGTGTGATTTAAGAGATGGAAACATTTATTTGTTTTATCATTTTTTTGTATTCCTCCAGTATAAATCAAATATTATATTTTTTTCAGGACAAATCGCTTAATTTATAAATAAAACTATTTATTAATTTTTGATATAGGAAGATGAATTTAATGCCGAATGTTGAAAGAACTCCCAAAAGAGTGGCATCACATCAAATGACAGCATTTGAGGCAGCTGTAGATTATGCCGAAAGGCAAGATATATTTTTATATTTTACCGCATTTATGGGTATATTCATGCCAGCAGCAGTATATTTTTTATATATGAAAGTCCATAATTATTATCAGGAAAAATGGACAAAGGAAGCAGAAATAAAAAAATTAGAAAAAAATAGAAAAAGTCGTTTGAAAAAAAGTAGGAGAAAACTTAGTTGTGAAGATGTTAAAGATAATAATAATAGTAATGAAAAATGTGAGATATTAAAAAATTTTGCTTTAGATATAAAATTATTCTATACCTATGAAAATGAAGAATATGATAATTATATTAATGATCATATAATTCCAAATTTAAAAGCATACAAAATAACCTCATATGATTTATCGATTGTTGATGTAGATGAATTTTTAACGTCAACAGGGATATGTTTATTTTTTATTGAAACAAATGAAAAGGGTACCTTTCCTGATAATAGCTTATGGTTCCTGGAATGGTTGGAAGATTATGAGAAAGGAAATAATAAGATGAGAAATATTAATTATGCTATTTTTGGTATTAGTAATACATCCCTCGGTGGTAAAATTTATCAAAAAAATGCTAAAGTATTATCTAACTTGTTACATAGGCTAGAAGGAAATAATATTTCACCAATTACATTTGGAGATTTGAAAAAAGATGGCAGTGTAAATGATCAATTAAAAATATGGATTGGAAAAATAAAGATTATTTGTGATAAGCAAATTATGTTGAGAAAACAATATTCAAAGATGTTGATAAAAGATGACGATACGAAAAGTGATAATGATGAAAAAAGTGTTACAGATGATGATTCAGAGGATAGTAATGATGAAGAAGATAGTGATGAAGATTCTAGTAGTAAAGGGTATAGTGATACAGAAAATAGTAACACGGATAGTGAGGATGATGAATCCAAAAAAGATAAATAAATATGTATATGTATAATAATAATAATAAAAAAAAGGTTTTATTAAAATAATAATATTTATAATAATCTTTTAATTCCTTTACAACCAATTATTTTAATAATTTCTTCCTCACTCTTTCCACCTATATAAGCATTTTCTTTATTGATTTTGCAATGTAATGTTTGATATTGCCAAAACATTGATTCACGTAATGTTAATGGTTTAAGTGGTATAACTGTTAAAGAAATATCACTAATAAAAACCAACATATTTCTGGAAAGTGTTGGATAAAACATTTTGAAATAATTATCAGTCCATTTAAATGTTCTCAATAATCTAAATGAATATTCTTTGTTTTTCTCATCGATATATAATTCATAAAAATGATATTTATGATTATTTAAAACATTTGCTATAACATATGAACCATCAGAAATTAATTGAAGTTTTGATTCAATAGCTCTTGCTCGATGACCCATAGAACCATAAGATTCTTTTAATCCTTTATTATCAATTAAACTTGGATCTAAATCATTATTAAAAGATATTGTATATGGATCCCAATCTTCAATCATATAATTGTAAATTAAAACAGTTGAAGTGTTGGTGAATCTCATTACTTTTCTTTCTTTTGCATTAATAATTACTGGAAATCTTGTTGTTAACATTTCGTTATGCTCCTCTTTCATTCTATCAATAATTGTTTTTGGAATAATGTTAAATGTATTATGATTAGTAAAGCTTAATTCCCAATATGGTATATCACCTTTAACAATGCTTCCATCATACATATAAAGACTACCCTCACAACATATTATTGAAATATTTGTTAAAAATACGTTATTCTCAAATTCATTACCACTATCAGGATCTAGGTATATTCTCTCGTAAACATTACAAGACGTTGCATCTATTTTTAATAATAAAATCATTGGATACTCTTCTCCATCCTATGTTTGATTAAAAAAGTTATTAGAGATAATAAAAAAAAAAACTTACGGGGATGACAATACCAAAATAATAAATAATTTCATTGACTTTATCTAATGCATATACCTTGTAAATAATCTCATTAAAAGGTATTTTTATAATATTAACCCAAGAATTTGGTATCAAACAATTGCACTTCCATATTTCAATAAATTTTGATCTTGACGGTGCAACATACAAATTGTATCCATCAATACCTATTCTGTTTAATTTAGCGCCAGCAAATTTCTCATCAGGAGCTAATACTATCATTTTTAAATAAATAAAAATACAATAGAAAGAAATATCTTTATTCAAAAATATGATAATATTACAAATGAAAATTTCTAGTTGTAAAAATATTATCGATTAATGTTGTATATATTTTATAAACTAATATATAATGACATTCTTCAAAATATATATCTCTCTCCCCTCAGATAAACATTTGTAATAATTTGAAAATCATTTCTTCACAGCTGAAATGTAGTAATAATGATAAAACCAAAAAGATATTACATCAAATCAACCTCATAATCATAGTCGAGTTCTTTCTCAATAGCACCGTACTCCTTAACATTTCTATAATGTTGATATAAATCTTTGAATATTTCCAAAACATCAATCAAAGTAACATCTTTATCCTTAATCATCTTTGGATCCATAATATTTTGTATTTTTCTATACTCATCAATAGATATTTTATCAATTAATATTCTTTTTCCATCTTCATCACTAAGGTTGTTATCATTGACATATTTTATAAATTCTTCAATCCATTCATTTACTGGAGTTGTTTCATAATTAAAATCAGTAAGTACAACCATNAATATAGTAACTTTTTATTCCATTTTATTTACTTATATAACCTTTATCTCAACATAAGTAATCAAAATTGAGCATCATGTCATCGTTTATTTTGAATCATAATAAAAATAATTACACATAAAAATAATAGTCATTTTCTTATTTAAATGTATAAAAACTTATTTTTCATTCTAAAGTATTATTAAAAAATAACCAAAAATTATTATATAATTAATAAGACCCATTAAAAGTACTACCATCTTCTTCTGTCATCGATGTCTCATCGACAATTTCAAATCTTTCCATAACATTTGTTTTACCATCTTTTTCGGCTTCATAATCAAATAATGATGGTGTTATCTGCTTTTTTATCCATGGACTATTGTCACCTTTTCTTATAAATGTTTGAGATTGCTCCTGAGACAAAACTGTTTCTTTAATTTTTGGTGTTATACTTCTTATAATGGGATGAACTGGTGGGATACTATTTTGAAATGATCTTTTAATTTTATTGATTGTCTCTGGTTGTGACATATCACTTGATGATAAATTAATAAAACTTTGATTTATAAGTGTACCTGTATTTACGAAACCAATATTGTTGTTTGTTTTATATTTATTTTGAGGAACTTCTTTAGATACATTATAATGTATAACATCTTCAGGATATGTTACAGTGTATGGTGTTGTTTCGTTACTTCTTTCATCATCCTTTTTTTTGATTTCTTTTATAGGTAATTTATCTTTATCTTTTCTAACATCATGTTTCTTATTATCTTTTAATGATTTATTATCAACCACTTTTTTAATAATATTTTTAACACCATTTTTATCCATTTGTTCTTTATTAGTAGATGTTGATTTACTAATACAATCAACTTTTTTATTTAATCTATCTATTTCTGTATCACTTAAAGCAATTGATGATCTAACACTTGATCCAGACATTGGTATCTCTGATGAACATGAATAAAATATTTCCTTACTATCATCTTCCTTGTTATTACTTTTATTATCAATATTCATCTTATCACTAACATCCTTCCCTTTACCAGATTTACTTATTACTTTATTCCCACTATCAATTTTACTTTTTCTACTTTTTTTTTCATCTCTCTTTGGTATTGAATTACTATTAGAATTAATTTTATTATTACTACCCTGTCTTGGTATATTTTTTCTTATTATCTCCAATTGACTCTTCATATCAGCTATTGTAACATTACTATTTTTTACCATCGATTCATTTGTAGTCTTCTCACTGAGCTTTCCTGATGGTGCTAAACTTCTATTTGAGCCATGTTCTTTACTACTTGATTTCGTTTCTACTTTTGATTTATCCTAAATAATTGTTACTTATTTTTTAATAAATAACTTGCCTTCTGATTAAATGAATTCAAGTCTTCAAGTTTAACAATACTAATAGCACTTTTGGTTGGTGATTTTTTAGACTTCGATTTTCTAGAAAATAATGTTTCTGGAAAAATATTGAAATAAATAAAATCATTTGCTAAAGAATGTAAGCTTACTTTTACTTTTCTTAGTCTTACTTGGTGTTAGATTTGACACTTTTTTCACTGATATCTTTCTCTTTTTTATTCGTCTATACATTATATAACCAAAGAATAATAATATTATGAGACAAATGAATGATATTACGATCCATAATCCTATGGAAGGACCATTATTAAAGGAATTAGTTTTAACAGTTGTACTAACCTCAGTGATGTTTTCACTCATATTATTAAACAAAAAAATAATATAAATGAAATTTGTTTTGATCATATTAATAATGAGAAAGAAAGGTAAAATTTGAATTTTATTATTATTCATAATTATTATGATTTTTAAGAAAAAAAAANTTTTTTTGTATAAATAAATAAATTATATCAATAATGATTAACAAAATCACCGAAACTTTTTGTATCATATCCTATATTATTACAATTATTTGTGTAATTAATAAAGTTTCCTCTTTTACCATCATCAACTGTATTACCACTTTTCCAAGAAAAATCATTTTGAATCTTCTTATTTTTGTATTCAGCAAGGAGAGATGAATTTAATAGATTTTCTTTCAATATTTTGTTTTTTCCATTTCTTTTTAATATTTTTCCCTTTTTGAATAATCTTTCAGGTCTTTTTTGGCCATGAGTACGATAATAAAGATTACATGGATTACATTCCGGATATCCATTTATATCTCTTCTCCACAATGTTGTCTCTGTTGTTCCACAGGTGATACATGAAGAATTTACATGCATTGGTGGCTGAAAATAAAATTGTTTTGATGTTTTTTTTAAAAAAAATGGTTTTTATTTTTTTCATTTAAAAATAAAGATAAAAGTAAAATGATTTTTTTTATAAATATTAAAAACTTACCTTTTTAGCTATTCTTCCTTTACCACTTTTTGATATTTCTAACTTTTTTTGTTTTGATGTTCGTAGTAAGGTTGGCATTAAATATAACATTCCTGGATGTGTTATTTGTTGTTCATTTGTCAAAACAGTTGGTTGCTGTCCACATGGAATGATATCGTCAACTCTGGGAGAAGGTGTTGAAGTTAATGATAATTCATTGGAAGATGTACTAACATTATGTTGTTGGAGATGATAACCATTTTGTGAGATTAATTGGTTATCATAGATGTAATTATTTCCATAATTACTGCTTCCATTACTATTATTCATTAAATTACCTTGGCCCATCAAAAATGTGTCCTCATCTTTTATTGTATTTATGTATTCTTTATTTATATCAACACTTGATATATTTTCCATCCATTGATTATTTGAGATATTTAATGATTGTGAATAATAATTAGTATCACATTCTTGATTGTAATAACTATTTTTTAATACATTTCCATAACAATCCATTCTTCTATCATTATTAATAATTCTCTCATTATTATAAGGTAATGAAGTATGGCTTTTAGAGATTGTATACATCTGAGGTCCTGTTGAAGAAGGTGTAGACAAAGAATTAGTATATGATTCATGAATATTATTGTAACCACACATTTTTGTATCATTTTCATAGAAATATTTACTGTTAAGCATCATAATACGTGATTAGGTTTCTTAATAAAAGTGATTGTATAATTATAATATGGTTGGTAAAAATTGAAATGATTTATAAGCTTGGTAGGTTGAAGGTAGGAAATGTCAATCAAAGAATTCTTAAGATTATAGTTTATTGAAGAAAGAATGGTTTTCTATAAAAATGATAATGAAAAATTATAATTAATTTAAAAAAAATAATAAAAAGTAGGATCTATGAATAAAAATTTATATGAAAATGATTTACAATCTATATATATATATACTTTTTATATACATCCAAGAAAGCTCTATCGTTTGAAGTTTGTGTCGGCAAGAATAATACATGTATATTTTCTTTTAAAAGAGGACGGTTAATATTTCTTTATGGTGGAAAAATTTCTTGGCCTCAAAATATTAAAGAGGATAGACACACGCAAACATTTTGATAGTATGATTTTTTACTTTAGGTTGTATATTATTCCTTTTTATCTTTTAGTAGTAGGTAAGCGGTATTTTTGTTTTACAACACGCAAAGATTTTATATTATTTGAAACAAAATAGTTTTTTAACTTTGTTTGCTGCCTTTGATATCAAAAAAAACATTTTGATTGTTTTTTTTATTTCCAAGTTTCTTTTGTAAAGGGAATGCCGATTTTTTTTTAGATTACTGTATTTTGTTTCTAGAAGCTTCTTGTTAGAGTACTAAAGATACGATATAAACATTTAAAGCACTGACTTCTTGTTAAGCGGTATATTTCTTTTTTCTTTTATGTTGTGTTTTGAATTTAAAAAAAAATCCTTTAATTCATTCTTAAAAATTTTAAATAATATTAATTTTTATAATTATATTAATTATTTATTCTTGTAATATATTTTAAAATTAATTTAGATAAAAATAACAAAAAAACGTTCATTTTTAATAAAAATTTATTCTTTATGAAAAAAATGATACATTAAAAATCTAAGTAAAAATTTTGATAAAGATCAGGAAATAAATTACTTTATCAATATATTCTTAATAATAAAAAAAATTATTATTTTATAAAAAATATTAGACTAAAATTATATATATTTGTTATAATAAAAGTTATTCTTCAAAAATGGTATTTGATTATTTAATAATTGTATTTTTTATCTATAAGGGGAAAAAAGTATTTTCTATAATATTTGAATCAAGTATATATAAGTAAAATATACAAAGTAGTAATTATTTGAATTAAACATATATATAAAAGAGACAATTAATTTTAAATAAATCTTTTTTTGAAAGTAATTAATTAATAAAATTATAGGAATGGGACTTTTTGTAATAGAAGAATGTGAATTGGAGAGATGATAGTAATATATAATTGAAAAAATATATATTTTTTTTTTATTTAAAATGGAGAGAGTAGTAATTATGTTTTGATAAGGAAAAATAAAGTGATCATGAAGTGTATATATATCCAAAAATTTTCATCATTAATAATTGGTACTTTTTTCTTTTTTGATACAACTCTATCCGTAGGTAAGAATCACTGGTTTAGGAAAGTATGGAAATATATATATGTATATATTATTATAAAAATCAAGAGTGGTTGTGTTTTTCAGAGCTGGAATTTTTTAATAATTTTATTGTTAATATTAAAGTAATAAGATAATATATATATATATATATATTGTTGATGAGATGCCTTTTAAAAGAATAATATTATAGAATGATTATAAAAAATGAAATAGTGAAGATTCTTTGTTAAACCAGGAAAGAATATTACATATATATAAATTTAGAAATTACAAATGAAATGAAAATTCAGAAGTAAGATAAATTGTTTATATTCAACTATTCTTACGAATATTAGTATCTGGAGCTGCTAAATTTGATGTTCCGGGCTAGAAAAAATTTTAATTATTTATTCAAATTTGAAAAAAAAAAACATACCATACGACTATTTTCATTGCTAATTTTATTATCATTTTCTCCAATTTCTAAGCCACTTACAATTTTATTACTATTAATACGTATAATATTTCCTGTTATAGGATCAATCTTCTCTGGTATAATAGGTGTTGAATGGCTATTACTATTAACAGGAACACCGTTATTAGCATTAAAATGTGTCTGCTCATGTCCCATTTGCTGTGAACGTTGTCTAAAATTTCTACCACAAAATTGGCATGTAAATGGTTTGGAACCTGTGTGTATTCTTTCATGTTGATCTACATGACTTTTTTGATTAAATTTCTTTGGACAATATCTACAGGTATAATTTCTTTCCTGTAAATGAATTCTTGCATGTTGTTGTAAACCACCACGTGCCTTAAATCTTTTACCACATTGTGGACATTCATGTGATCTTAATGATCTACAATCCCCCATATGTCTTCTTAAAACATCATGATTTTGAAATTTTTTTGGACAATATTTACATTTTATCATACCATCTGTTGTTGTTCTGGATCTTCTTATCGATGAATTCATTTTTGTTGTCATTTGTTGGTTATTACCACTATTATTAACAGAAGTCCCAAGACCACTAAATTGTGTATTCATTAACATGGATGAATTTTGATGTGAATTCATATGTGTTAAAAAGTTTGATGTTGTATTATGTTGAAATGGCAATTGGGGAAAGGAACTTAGGGATGATGGTGGAAATGTTAAATGACCATTAAAATTATTCATATTATTAATGATTCCAGAAACGTCAAATGGTTGTTCAGTCTTAAAATGTTGTTGTGGATGAAAAAGACCGGTGATGGTATGAAATTGATCTAAATATATTTTTTAAATGACATTTTTTATTATTAAGAACTAACCTTGATGATGCTGAGGATGTTGATTTTGTAGTACCTGATTAATGGTACTATCAGCAGAGGATGGTGAATGTGAATTTGGTGAATTAGTATCAGGACTGGAGGAATTATTGAATCTTCCAGTATTCATCAAACCTTGTGTGGTTCCATTACTAATTGCATCATTGAATATATGGCCATTGTTTAAAGTTGTTGTAGTATGATTACCACCTCCTAAAGCTCCACTGTGACCATACATAGTTTGTCCTCCATCAACAATAGAATTAAAAGTATTATTAGGAGTTTGAATATTACAATGTTGTTGTCCTCCACCACCTGTTAAAGAAGCAACGGCAGCATTCATAAATTGTGCTTGAAATGCACTGTTACTATCAATATTAGAATTACCATCATTTAATCTCTTATTATTATTTAGAAAAGCATTGTTATCTCCAAGCAATCCAGCTATCATAGTTATTTCCTAAAAAAGGAGAAGAACTTGTAATAATAATTAAAAAGAGTTTCAAGAAAAAAGTGTTTGTTGTTATAATTATAAAGGGATAAGAAATTATATGTAAATATATATGTATATTTTAAGATTGATAGGGTAATATAAAAATGTGTGTTAGCGTGTTTATCCTTTCTTTTTGTCACCTTTTTTTTTATTAATGTTTCAACAATAACATGTAGTTTATAACTTTGGTAGAAATATATGCATAGTTTGTATATGCATTTATGTATTATAAAAATTGAAAAGAATTAGAGATATGAAAATGAAAATTAAAACTATTTATCTCTTGATTTTAATGCAAGAGATATACTAAATACTTTAAAAATGGTTTTTATCATTAATGGTGACATAACATTTACATGTAATTATAAAAGAAAGATAATGATTAAATAAAAAAAGAATATTAACAATTACTCAATACTGTTGAAACATAATAAGAGTACAAAACAAATTAATTATAATTTAACTACCTAAAATAAGTTTATTATTACTATATTAGGTGATATATATTTATTTTGAAAGAAGGTGATTAATATTATGTTTATATATATATTAAAACATTATTAACCAAGTTGATTCTTTAAATCCTGATATATATATAATTTTATAATTACACTAATATGTTTTTGTAATATAAAATAATTGTATAGATATTAATTTTTACTTATATATATATTACTTTTACAAGTTAAAACATTCACAGATATGGTTTATTAGTTATATTAAGACGTTTCAAGTAAAATGATTAAGTGTATTTTAATATATATAAAAATATTTATTACTTTTTGATTGACGCTTTATACATGTGGAGATATATATTTTTTATGGAAATATACATGTATCATTTTAAAATCAAATATTTTATATCCTTACACTTTTTTTGATTGAAAAATGTATTTATTAATTATTTTATGATTTATAATACTCATTTTTACTCTTATCATTTTATCATTGTTCATTTATAACTAAATTATAAAAGGAAGAACACTTAAAAAAAATTCCCTCATTATCATTTTTTATATATCAATTCTCCCAAATTTGTTATAATATATATATANAACTTTTTTTGTAACTTGAGTAAGATGAAAAAATGATTTTTTTTTTGCTCCATACAACACAATATCTACCAAACCACTTCATCTTCTTTTTTTACTATCATATAGCATAATATATATTATAATAATTGTGCAAATTTACTTTTTCTCTTAACCAAAAACTTTATATTTCATATATATTCTATAAACCTTAACCTCATCATTTTTGAGAGTCTAGTTAATGTCAAAAATTCTCTTTTTTATTCAACTAAATTTATTTAGCTTGTTAATCCTAAACAATGCGCTATTGTATTTTGTATATAAAATTTTATATACATTTTCTCTTTTAACCTTTCTCTCTCAATTCTTCTCTTACCCGATCAACACCTATGAAGAAAAAATGGTATATATTAGTTTATAAATATCAATTCTCCATTCGAAGATGATATGTATTTATATTGAAAATATTATAAATATAAATATTATATAATAAGGTTAAAAATTTTTGTATTATTTTTATTTATATTATTATTTCATTCTTTAAATATTTAATATTATACATAAAAAATGTAATTTGATTTTTGTATATTAAGAATGCTCAAACATTATAATATAAAAGAAACAAAGCAATAAAAATAAGCATGTGTTTTGATTATTGCATATAAATGAAGTTTAAAATACAGAAGACAACTTTTTTCTATGTATAAAAGAAAGAAGCTATATATATATATATTTGATAAGATGATTTCAAGATTACAAGTAATAATAGATGATGAAATATACTAAGAAGGAAAAAGAGAAAAATAAAAGAATTTTTTTTTTGGTTAAAAAGAATTTGTGAAGAACAAAATTTTTTATATTTAATTTAGCACGATGTTCTTATCTTTTATGAATAATGATGAGGTAAAGTTAAAAGGTATAAGAAGACAACAAATATATATATATAAAGAATGAGGGGAATGTTTTATGAACTGTTAACTGGAGGAATACTTTTTTATAATATTAGTTTATAAATATATAAAGCAGCTGTTATAAGAATTATTATCGGAATCTTTTTTGTTAATAAAGGTATTTTAATATAAAGAAATAATTATTTGTGCAATAAAACAAGTTAAAATAAAATAATTAGTAAAACTAAAAATTGGTATAATTATTTATTTTTATCATTTCAACCTTTTCCTGTACTTATATATCTGTTTATCAAATGTATATAGCACTTTGCCAATTATGAATATATTTTGATTATGTACATGATAATGATATCAATTTAATAGAAATAATATCTTGAAGATGTGGATGTAGAAATATAAAATTAAAAGAAGTGAATTTAAATAATATATAATGTATAAAAGAGTTATATTAATTTAAAAAAGGATAGAAACTCCTTTTTAATTTTAATGATTTTATAGATATATTAATAATGATAAAAATTTTTGTATTCAAATAATAAAATATATCTATTATAAGATGATTATAGAAATGAGATAAAATAAAGAGGTATAATAAATTATGTTTGAAACAATAACACTTATTCTAGACAGTGTTTTAATAAATTTATTTGGAGTTTTTAAAAAAACGGAAATAAATGAATAATTAATACAATTGGAATGGTTAAAGGGTATGGGAAAATGATGGAATGCCACACATTCTTTATTTAAACTTACCTTAAACATCTTTGCGCTATTATCTTGGGATCCTTAATATTATATATATATATATAACTGTAGGTTATTATTATATATGAAATGATAATAGAGCACTAATATATATAAAAATGTATGATTGATTTTTAGTAATAAGATTTTTTTATAACCCCAAAATGATCTATAAAAATTGAGAAAAGAAAAAAATCTAGCTATTTATATGATGTTATAAAATTTAAATTAAAAAAAGAAGGAAGTAGATAATTTTATATTAAGAATAATGTGCATTTAAAATACAAAATTGAAAGTAATGTGCCTTGTCACTTTTGTATACACTTTTTGTCCTGGAACCCTTTAATCATATAAAAAAATATGATCCTTAAATGTGCCTGCCTGTTCCAATGGTAAGTGCATAAAAACGTTTCAATGGAGGGAATGTATAATTAATTAGGAAATAAAATTTTTTTATAATATATTAAAAATTACGATTTTAATATCTATATATATGCTTATAATTTTATTCAAATTAAAGATTCATTGGTCAAATTGAATAAAAATTTACACAATAAATTTTTATTAATATAAAAAGTAAAAACTATATTGTAAAAAGTTAACAAGAAAAGTATAGAAAAAAGTTTTAATGAGACAGGTAGTATATATATATATATATTTTATAAATATATGTGGACCACCTTTAAGCACAAATAGTAATATGGGCGATTTTTATAAGCTTATGTCACTATATGTTTAAATATATATAAAGCAAAAATCAGTGGAGATCTAAATATTAAAATTATTCATATATTTTTGTACAATTTATCTTTTTTTTTTTCTTAATAAAGTTAATAAATAAATGATCTCATTTTTTT
>LM523158.1:598725-639104 GCA_000941615.1 Parastrongyloides trichosuri | reverse complement strand
GTAAAAAAAAATTTGAAACATACAATATTTTAATAGGGTTGATATATATATATTCTTTTGTCTATTTTTTCGATCAATGTAAAATTGAAAAAAAAATAAAATTATTAATTGAGATTAAAATTAACAAAATCAAACAAATAAAAAAAAATTTTGTAATAAAAATTTAAAATAAAAAAGGTGCAAGAGAATAAGAAGAAAAAGTTTTTTAATATAAAATAAAAATATTATCAAATGTAAACATATATCAATTAATAGGAAAACATATTTGAATTTTAATGAGACATCATAATTCTAATAAATTTATTATTTCTAAATATACCTATGTTTTGAAAACTTTAAACATAAAGTATATGTTTTATATGATATATTATATATACATCCTTCCGTCTTCATTTAAACTTAGGTAAGTTAAATTTTATTAATAATTAACAAGAGTTATCAAAAGATATAACTTATATTATGATATGATAAAATTATTTTTTTTTCTAAATAGATTTTTGTCCTTATAATACTTGTTAAAGAAGGAGAGATTAAAATAAGGATATATTATAACTTTGTACGATCTGAAGATAATATATTATCTTCTTTATTAAAAGGTGATATAATGATGTGTATATAATGGTGATTATTCTCCTTCAATATGATGAGATTAAAATACCGTAAATAAAAGTGACAAAATGTTGTTGTTTTTTGACAAAGTGTATCAAAAAATGTGAAAGTATTATTAATATAACCTTACATAAATATATTTAGGGGTGTCAAAAATGTGGGTTGGATATGTTTCATTTCTTTGAAAAGAGGAAAAAAAAGAAAAATGGTAATTTTAATGAAATTAACTAAAAATAAAAAATGCTGATAATAAACAAACTTGGCATTGAATGATTAAGGATAAAGCAATTATTTCAATTATAATTAATATCCAAAAAAATTTTTGTATATATAATAAATATTTGGTGTGTTTGAAAAGGAAAATTATATAATTTTTTAATTGTCCTAATACAAGCTTAAAAAAGTGTAATTTCATGTCATTGTATAAAGTAATTAGGTAGAGTATATATATATATATATGGTGCGATATGTGTTAGGGATAATTATAAATTGTTTGAGATGTTTTTTATGTCCACTAACTTTTGTGACAATTTCTATTGGTATTGAAGTAGAAGGGAGTTTGGAAAGAGATGGATGAGTGATTTTGGTATTGTTCGAAGTAGGTGGCAGGAAGGGTAGTTAAACAAAAAAATTTTTAATCATAATGAGCTTGATTTTTGAATGAGATTCATGGAGGTATTTTAAATAATTTTTTTGATTAATAATTATAGAATGTTAATAAAGAGAGAAGATATTATGTATTATTGGAAAGTAATTATAATAACTTTTTCAAAAGAATGGAAGTTCATAAATTATGTAGCTAAAATATTTTTAAAAAGTTTCAAAAAAATTGTAAGATTCCAGGGAATGTGTTATCAAAATGTGATGAAAAATTTAGTTAAAAAAAATAAGTATAAAATAAAAAGTACAGGAATAGTAAGAAAACGATTATTATATTAATTTGAACACAATATTATCATTATATATATACTCTTTGTCATCAAAAATTATCATGTCTGGGTTTTTGACTGCTATACCATATTATATAGAACAATTAAAAGTTCTCTTTTTAATAAAAAAATTTTATCTAATGGTTAACCTTATATATAGTAATTTTTTTTGATCACAAAATATAATTTCAAAAAAGATTTTCAAACTTTAATAACAAGAAACTATGAAATAAAAAAAGTTGAAGCATTTAATTTATTTATAACTTATATAGGAGGATATCTATATGTAAGGAGATAATCTATTATCATTGAACGAAGCTAGTATGATGCAAAATTATAATGTGACAATCCTTATATGATGTGAAATAGCACCACAACGTCATATTATGGTATAAAGTATTAGAATAAAGTGAAAAATTTATCATTAGAGTTTAAGGAGAACTTAAAATATTCTAAAAAATAAATCATATGTATTTTTGTGATGAGATAAGTATGACGAGAAAATTTAGATACGCTTAACGTCATATTAAAAATATTTCCTCAATATATTAACATGATTTCATGTAATAATTGTGGTAAAAATGTATATTGATACTCATTTTTATAATAAAGGTTTCAAGAACCATTTAAACAGATGTGTAAAAAACTTGGTTATATAAAAATAATTTTTGTTTAAATAATTAATTTAATAATCACATTTAGGAAAAGGAAGTTTCTACACCATTTTATATTTCAAAATCATTATTTGAAGAAGGATATTGGTTATTAGATATGTTTTATATAAAAAAAGATTAATTATGAGTATTATTTAAAAAAAGTACACATTGAAATTGGGAATAAAAATTTAAATTAAAAAATATTTCCAACTTATAAGAACAAAGTGAGGAAAAATGCAAGTAGAAGATATGTATATATACATAGTGGAGAAAGTAAAGTATCTTTACTAACTGATTTTATATTCCAAAAAGTTTCTCTTTTTAAGTAAAAATGACCTACAGTTATTTTTTTAATTATTAAAGAAATAACATGTAGCTTGTTAAAATTATACGCATGAGACTATTTCTGATTCAAGATAAAGGAAAAAGGACCACCACCAATGGTATGAATTTTATAAGATTTTTAAGCTTTTTGTATTAATTATTCTCTTGAAAATTATATTTTTGAAAACATTGGTATGTGAATTTTTTAATAAATCATTAAAACAAAAAGATAATTTATAAAATATCAACAAAAATTCCCACTTGTTAGATTGAAGTAGGAGAATTACAAAAGAGTTTCATGTAACTTAACTGAACATTTCTTTCTAATTCAAATAATTTTTTACATACTCCGGTTAATTCTATTGCATGTGAATTTTGACATGCATATGTATCCTTACTTTTAGCTCCATATACTACCTTACCGTCAAAAACATTCTTTGGTAATTGAAATTCAGTCGTTATATGGCTAATTGTTTCTCCTAAATGTTCTTCAATCTCACGTAAGCAATTTAATTCATCATACCAAATTGTGCATCCTTTATCTTTGACTAATTTTGTATTATTACAATTTTTACCTCTACTACTACATTGATGGTACCAAACTTTCTCTTCTGTTGACCCAACTAATGAAATAGCTAATCCCATAACTTCAGATCTTCCTACACGACCAATACGATGAACATAATTAGCTTTATCTTCAACAGATGGAAGTGTTAAATTAATAACATAAGGTAAACCAGAAACATCTAAACCTCTAGCAGCAACATCGGTACATATTAAAAATTTAGCAACTTTCTCTTTAAATTTTAATAAGTTAGCATTTCTTTCTTCAGAGGAACGATCCGCATGCAATACAGCACATGTCCATTCTTTATTTTTACTTTTTAAAAACTTTTCCAAATTATCACAATCCAATTTTGTTCTACAAAATATTATAGCTTGTTCCATTTGTAATTTTTCAATAGCTAAAGCACAATATTCCATTTTTAATATTTTAATACCTTCCGATAATGTATTTTTATCATCACTACCAGGCCTTAATTCGTCCTTTTGATGAATACCATCAGTTAAAATATTTTGTGCTCCTCTTCCAGAACGTAATCTTATCCAACTTTTATCTTCAACAGGATCGACCATCACTACAACATGATGTACTGTCTCTGGAACAGCATCATGGCCTTTTAAGTCAACCCATTGAGGGAAAGACATCATTTCATTAGCAATTCTATCTATCATCATATTATGCAATGTAGCGGAACAGACAATCATTTGTAATCTTTCAATTCCTCCATCTCCTTCAGTCATTTTTCCATGCAACTTTTTTATATCATCCCATAGGCTTTGCTGACCGGATACTAAACTATCTGCTTCATCAAGAACAAAAAATTTGACATGCCTCAAATTAATCTTTCCTTGCTCCACCAGACTAATAAATCTTCCCGGAGTACATGTTATTATATCACAACCAAGTTTTATATTTATATCTATATCTCTTTGTGATACCCCACCACAAACTAAAACATTTTTAATGGCTGGAGCTTCCATCTCACTACTAAATTGAATTAATTGTTCATGTGTTTGGATTGCCATCTCTTTTGTTGGTTCTATAATTATGCATAAAGGATTCTCTTTTTGACGTTTAACATCCATACGACTTTCTTTTTCTACAAACTTTTCTGGACATGAGAATAAACTTGTATAATCTCTTGTTGGTGGAAATTTAAAAGGATTCTTACCAAAATTTATTTGACATGACGATGTTTTTAATGCAATCATAGGATAAAAAGTTTCATTACATATATTTGATGGTATCTTGAAAGCAACTGGAAATAGATTACCATTTCTTGAAAATTTTATTTCTTTTCCATCTAAATTAATATAACAACCAATGTAATCTCCGCTCTTATATTTTTCACCATATTCATCAAATCTCTTGTTATTACTTTTCATTGCTGTAGCACCATAACCAAATCCACCTTTATCAAGACCAAGATTTAAATTAGCACTCTTTAGACCCCACCCAAATCGAAATAAAGTACCATTTTCACAGTATACTTCATAAAAATATTTTCCCTTTCCTTTCACACCACAGCAACATCTACTTCCACTCCAAATTTTTTCGTTGCTGCTGGATAATTTTGTTCCAGTTGAGTTAATCTCTATAAAATATAATTTTTATAAAATAAAAATTAATTTTTAAAAATAATTTACCCATGGATACACTTTTATTATTATTCATTCTCCAAATATCATCATCAGACTGAATCTTTTTAGTATCGACCTTTGGTTTATTCTCATTAGTTAAAGTTTCATAGACAATTTGAAGTATCGGAAGACAAAATGCACCAGTCTTTCCGGAACCTGTCTCGGCTGCCATTAAAACATCTCCACCACCTAATATAGCTGGTATACCTTCGCATTGTATATCGGAGGGAATACTTTAAAAATAAATTATTATTAAAAATTAATAATAACAATTATTTACCTCCATCCCTTCTTTGTAACAGCCTCAGCTAACTCAGGAATAATACCAAGATCCTCAAAAGCAGCCATAATATTTTAATAAATAGATAGATTTTATCAATAAATGATACTGATTTCAAAATATGATTGGTGGTAAAACATTTTTCAAAACGCATAAATAATAGAATCCGTGTAGGATTATATTAAAATGTGTGGGTAAAATACTCAAGAACTAATTTTATTTTTATATAGGTATTTGAATTAATTTTTTATTATCTGGTTGTTGTAAATTGGTTATTGAATCGTACTTTTTAAATTTAATGAATTAATTTGTAAAAAAGAAAATCTGATGATAATAAGCGGATTTGTGTACAAGCTTAATATTTATGCAAAATCTTTTCTTTCAATAAAAATATCTTTAAGTACAAAGTATGTAAACATTCATGTTTAACAAAAAAAAATTTTGTTTTAAAACTAAAGTATGTTTTACGATACTAATTGAATGATAGTTGTATTTCTGGAAGGAAACAAAAAATTAATAAAAAAAAATGGACAAAAGAAATGCCTATTGCAGGAATCGAACCTACGTCGCCACGGCCACAACGTGGAGTACTAACCACTATACTAAATAGGCCGGCGGCANAATTCAGAATAAAAGTTTCTACAAAAACAAAATGTCATTAAAAACATATGTGTCCCATAATGTTTTTTGCTCAATACTTTTACAACGAAGTTGACAACATCATTCCACATATATTTTTTTAACTACCAAAAACTCTATATCATTGAATTTTTTTTGAATTACAAATATATTTCTAAATAAAATGCCTCCATTACCATGTGAAAATTTAAAAGACAGAGGTGATTGTAAGTTTAAATGTTCATTAAATATCTCTAAAATATAAATTTATTACAGCTGATCTTCAAACATATATAAGTCAACTCCAAGATTATTGCACTCTTAGTGCATATCAATTAACTAAGGAGAATTTTATTCAAACAATAAAGGATTCAAATACAAGGACAAATAATGTCTATTTATGGTTTATTTTATCTGTTTTTTTTAAAAAATTTAATGAAAGTAAGGCAACTAAAGCATTGGTAGAATCTTCAACAATTATGAGATTGATTGTGGATACGGATGTGTCAGAGGCTAGAAAGATTGCTGATGTTATTGAGGTTGTAGCTAAAACTTTGCTAACAAGATTTACAGAATCTGAGAATTATGATGGAGCAAAAGATTTATGTATTAGAATTATATCCTTACTACAAAAGGATAATCAAAAAGTTATAACAAGTTTTCATGGGCCATTAATGAGATTACTTTTTAAGGAAAACGATGTTACGGGTTCTATTGATTATATTAATATGGATGATTTTCAATTATTAAATGAAAATGGTAGTAATCTTAAGAAATGTTTCAATCCAGCTATTGATCCAATCTCATTAATGACATATTTTTATTACTCTGGTTGTATATGTCTTAAATTGAAACGATACGTTGATGCATATATTTTGTTTGAATCTGTTATAATGCTAACATCAAAAGGAGAAAATCAACCTCATGATTTATTTATTTCATCCACTCAGAAATATATTCTTGCTGGTATTTTAGCTTTTAAAAAATCACCATCAATCATTTCTATTATGACTAACGATTTATCAAGGACTTTTACCTATTATCAAAATGATTATATTTCAATATTAAAGATATTTAAGAATGGTTTAAATATTAGCAATGATACTTATGAAACTTTTTTAGCTATTCTTAAAACAATTAAGGAAAAGTCTGATGATGTATCGAAAGAAAATTATAGATATCTTTGTATAATTGATGAATATGCTATCAAATACTCTGTTGTAAAGTATAAAAAAATTTATGATAAAATATATGGTAGTGACTTAAGATTAAAATCATTATTACCAAAAGATGTTAATATGAAGGAGTATTTGGAGAAAATTTGTCTTGAAGATGGTTACAACATTACCATTGATGATAATGATATTGTTACATTCCATGAATCAAATAATGTTGATACATCTTCAGTATATACTTTATGTGGTGAAATTGAAGTTATGGAACAAAAATTGATGGTATTAAAGAATATAATTTACAAAACTTTATATGATAAAGAATGCTTTATGGATGGAAAATTTGATCTAAAAAAGGTTGAAGTTATTTCTACAACTATTGATGAAAAATATTAATTTTTTTTTTAATAAAATTCTTGTTCTTAAACTTTTATTTACATTCTAAAAAACATGTTAATATTAATAATTGACTAACTAATATACAAAAATAAAATACAAAGGCATATTAAACGAATTTAACACTTTTATTGGTAACACTTTTGATTGTGTTACTTGGGGTACGTAGTGCTGATCTTAATGGTGTTATTAAATCATGACCCTCGTCTATATTTTGATCTTTCAGATCATTTGAAGAAGTGGATTTTGTCTCACAATCTTTCCTACTGTTCCTGTCGTATAATGGTTCCTTCCCTAGATTTTTCTGAAATAATGCTAAAACTCTTTTCTTTGACTCATCTGTTATAATGACATTTTCAAGTCCTTCTGAAGTTGAACGAGAATTAAAACATTTTGGTACCTTAAAGCTTAAAATTGACTGCTTAGGTTGTTTGGTTAATTTGCTTGTTAGTGGAGTCTCACATTCATAATTATTTATTAATATTTTTTGAACATTTTCTGAGGAAGATTTAAATGTTTCATCTTTTTCCAGGTTAAACGGTCTATTAACAGATGTACCAATATTCTTATTATTACATGACTGAAGTGGCTGTGGACTAAAAAGCAATCATAAAATATGAACGGAAAAAAACTTACATCTCTCTTCCATGTAAGCCATGAATGTATGTAATCTTTTGAACTTCCGTAAATTCTAATTTTTGTAAAGATTCACTAATTTCCTTAACACCGGATGGTGTTTGTGCACTATTCACTTGATCTAATCTTTCAGCACTACCATGCAGCTTATTAATTAGTCTCAACTTACTTTCTTCGTCAATGTTTATATTCTTTATATCAACCGTTTTCTTCTTAACAAATAAATTTCTATCAGGTAACTTCATACCAGCAATAGATTGTTTAGGCTTTATTGAAGGCCTGCCAAGACTGAATTTATCATTAGTAGTATCACAATTATTTGATAAAATTTTATTATAATTTGCTCTTGATGGTTTGAATTCAGTATCAATTTTGCATTTTTGATTTAAATTAAATTCACTAACTGTAGTTGTCTTGTTTAATTTTGGTCTAGATAAATTTCTATAAAAATTATTATTTTTATACTCAAAATAATTAAAAACTTACGAATATTTTTGTCTAGCTTCTTTTAGTCTTTGAATTCTTTCTTCTTTTGTTTCCATATCATAAATAAAAAAAGTTTCAATAGCAATGACAATTATTAAACCTCAATAGTAAGATATGATGATTGTTGGCGGTAACTTTTTGAATGAAAAACGCTTCAATTTTCTGTATAAGAAATAGTATTACTAAAGTTGGTAAACAAATTGGAACAATACACACTTCTCTATTACTTCTTCTACACTTCCTGTCTTCAATTTTATAATATATCTCCATCTCTAAATTATTATTTCTTTTAATTAATTATTTATTATTATCAAATATATGTTAACTTATTGCTTATCAATACATTAATATAAATGGTTTAATCATAAAAAATATTATTTTTTTTAATAATTGTGATAGTAAAATCTTAATATTTTTTTTTATTTCTCTAGACCATTTTAACAGATTGTATAACGAAAAAGATACATTTTTAATATTTGTTTTTTTTTTGTTAAAAAATAAATTATGAGTGGAGGTATATCAAAAGTTGAGGAATATGATGAAAATGGAGAGATGGTCCATGAAATACCACAAGTATTGAAAGATTTAACATCAATAATAGGAAAATTATTCTATGAACCAGTTAGTTTTTTAGCATTACAATTAATAATTAATAATACAATTATTAATGAAGAAGCATTAAGGGTTAAAATGAAAATTGATACCAAAACTATGAAAACTTTATTACAACAATTAAAGGATGATAAAATTATCAAAGAAAAATGTACATCTACAACCAGTGAGGAAAGTAACCGTTCCAAAAAAGTTTATTATATGTTTGTTAATTATCGTGCTCTGTTAAATGTTACAAAATATAAATTAGATCACATGCGACAAAAAATTGAAAGTGCAGGAAAGAAAGAAGCTAGTAAGGCTTATTTTCAATGTGGTAAATGTGGTACTTCTTATGAAACTATGGATATTATGCAATTAACACAATCAGGAACTGATAAATTAATATGTTGGAGATGTGGTGGTGAAGTTATTGAAATTAATGATAATACTAAAGATGGTAATTCAACTGGTAACTCCATGGCTAAATTTAATTCACAAATGGAAGGAATATTCAAATTAATTTCTAAACTTGAAAATATACGTTTTGCTCCACAACTTCTTGATCCACCGATACCAGAATATAAAGAACCTGTGGAAACTGTTGATGATAAACCTATAATTGCACCAGGTGCTAAAAGTTTTAGTAAAGGAGATAACAAAAGGAGTGATATGGTTGGTAAAGATGTTAGCATTAATTTTGATAGTGGTGAAATAGAGACTGCCAATAAACCTAAAACAGCTGTTCCATGGCTAACACATAATACAATTGAAAATAGTGGAGTAGATTATTCTGGAAATAATACAAATGCAACAGTTAATGGTTCTAATGAAACATCGAAATTTTCAGCTATAAGTAATGATAAAATAGATACGAAAGAATATCTACGCAAGGTTCTGGGAGAAGATGACTCAAAAGTGGAGGTGAGAAAAATGTCTAAAGAAACTGAGATATTACTTCGAGATGAACCAAGACTTCAACGGGAATACGATGCAATGTTTGCAGAGAGAAAACAAGCTTTCAATTATTTTGAATACATGTCTGATGAGGAAGATGATGAGTATAATAAGAGTAAGAATAATGAGATAAATTATTGTTCGACGACTTTTTTTGTAATGTAAATATATATATTTCTTTTCTTGAAACATTTCTTTTAATTGTTATTACACTTTTTTGTCATAATAATAAAAAAAATTATTGTTTAATCTTAGCAAGATTTTCTATTGACGATTTTGGAACAATGATCATATACTCTTTTAAAAAAAGTTTTTTTTCATAACTTTTAATTAATTATGACAATCATGTCTGATGGTGAGGACAATGATGTTATTAATCATTCTAAATTTACAATATATAAGTTAAATTTAGCAAATGAGTTAAAAGATCCAACAAAATCAATTAAGAAGATATGGAAATATGTTAATGAACATATTAATGATGTAAGTTTTTATAAATTTTTTGATAAATTTAGTTTATAGGAAGAAGAGAGAAAAGATATAATAGAAGTATGTGAAGGTTTAGATTTTATACCATTATTATTATGTAACTACGATGGAAGTTTATCAAAGAAGGATAAATATATATATGATATAATAAATAAATTAGAAGAAAATTACAATATATCATTGTCAAAATTTATGCCATTTTCATTTGGAGAGAAAGGAAAAGGATACTATAATAATTTACAGAAACTTGGTACAATTCTTCATCAACGTCAGACATTCTCAGAAGCGTTGTCACAATTAGATAAAAATAGAATGTTATTTTCAATAAAAACATTGTCAACACCACATGAATTACCTGAAGATGCTAAGAGGC
The DNA here is from genome assembly GCA_000941615.1 of Parastrongyloides trichosuri. Classification (NCBI taxonomy): domain Eukaryota; kingdom Metazoa; phylum Nematoda; class Chromadorea; order Rhabditida; family Strongyloididae; genus Parastrongyloides; species Parastrongyloides trichosuri. Next base: position 628,383 of record LM523158.1, on the reverse strand, counting down.
ACATTTATGATCCAAGATTTATGTTGAGAATGTTTTGTACCATGTTAGAACCTGGCTCAGATTTGAATTGTAAATCATTTATCACATCATATTGTCTTTCTTATCTATTTGCATCCACTTCAATTAAAGATGAAGATTTAAGAGGTTTAGCATATATTGGTTTACAAAGATTCTTTATTCACTCAAATCAGTTGACGACAGATAATTTTGATACAAAAAGATTAGTTCAGCAATTGATAAGATTATTTAAGGAAAGTGTTACAGTTATAAAACAAAGAATACCAAATATAATATCACAATTTTTTGGCAAAGCTTCAATTGATATTTGTGATAGTTCATCCCCTGTTTTCTGTAGATTATCTTCATACATAATTAGTACACCTTATATATCATTTAATCAACCAATACAATTTTATGCAATGTTAGAATCATGTTCACCAAATAAACTTAATGTTGAAACAGAATGGATATTAGAATTATTGTCATGTTCTGTTGTTGAACCTGAAGATTTACATATTCTTGAACGTGTTGGTGGATTAAAAGCATGTTTGTCTTTATATGCTTCAGATATTTCAACCATTCCTGTCAGAAAATATATACTTATTCTTATCAATAATTTAATTAAACATCCAAATTGTACGTGGACCTTAATAAATATATATAATATTCATGCATGGATATTACAAGTAATAATAGGTGATAAAACAACCAATTGGGAGACATGTTTTTTGTCTAGAATTTATTATAGAATATGCTTGAATTTTAAAGAATATATCAAAAAGGAGATGGAAGAGGAAAATAACGATACAAAAATTGATAATGAAAAAGTTTTATTTCTTTCCCAATCATTAAAATATGTTGGTCCACTTATTTTAAGTAAATTTGAAGATTCATTTAAAAAGCAATTAATAACTTCTAAAGTTGGTTCCTCTAAAACAGATAACACTACTCCGGAAGATTTAGATATTTTGTTGAAAGAAGATTGGTCTTTATAATGTTGTTTTTTTTTTTGTTATTTTTTGTTTTTTGTTTGGTTCCTTTTTTATATCTTATATAATTATATTTTTCTATTATCTAAAAAAGAATTTGTTGATTGTTGATTTTTTTGATTGTTTAATAATTTGAAAAATATATGAAACATATTATATCCTAAAAGTTGGTATATCTTTTCAATCAAAAATGATGTTTCATCAAAACTTCAAACATCATTAAATGCATTTGACAAAAAGTTGTTTTTTTAAAAATTTAAAGAAAAATGTATATATATAAAGAATGATAATTATAAAAAAAGATTTATTATAAAACCTGAGGTTATAATATTTTGAAAGAATTTATTATATAATAATTTTTTCATCATACATTTCAATAAAAATAGAATGAAACTATTAACATTATTACTTTTATCAATAATAATTCCACTAAAAAATATAAAATCGTCCTTAATACCAGTGACTATATATAATTATAATGATGAAATTTTGGCTGCTGGCACTATTCACCATCTTAGGAGAGCTTATTCCCTTAAGCGGTTAGTATGTGGAAATGATAAATTGTGTGATCACAGATATGCTTGTTGTTCCGATAGAAAAGGAAGATTAAGATGTTGTAAGAAGGAGAAATTTAATGTGGTACCTAATTCATAATTTTTTATACTTTTCATATATATATATTTTTTTTCTATTCATGTAATGATAGTTAATAAATTTTATTTTTTAAATCTTTTAAGGTATAGAAAATTTGATAAATTATTGTTTCAAAAAAGAATAAATTTTAATATTATAATAATTATTTATATAAATAATAATATATTGAATATTAATGTTAACTTCTAATTAAGAAAATGTAATTAATTTCATCAAAATTAGATAAAAAGAAAAAAATTTTAGGCACAGGATATATAAAGATTTAATATAAAATATTTCACTTATATTTATAAATAAAACTCTTAACAACTTTAAACAGGTAACAGCTACATATTATATTCTATTTAACTTTTCCTCTTTATATATTGAAATATTACAATGTACCTTGTGTAAAGTTCCAAAAATTACAATTGTAATCACTACCATTATAACATTTTAGTGTGGTTTTGCATTATATTAAAAGAGACTGACTCAGTTTTGTTGGGTTGTGTATTATGATATATTAAAACATTAAAGAGAGGAGCGATCGATCTTTAGTAGGAGAAGGTTATCCTAAATGATGATGGCTTCATTTAATTATTATAATGATTATGTTCTTGTTTTATATAAAAATATTTTTTTTNTTTTTTTTATATTCAATTACTCTATTATTCATACTTTAATAAAAATTGGTTTTATTATTGTTTTTAAAAAAATATTTTGAAAGGCACACTTTTACTTATCTTTTAAATGATAAAAAGAAAGTAAATGCATTATCATCAAAAAATTTTATACGATATTTATAGTTAACTAATAACAATTTTTATCTCATTTTAAATAATATTCTAATAAATACAAAATTTTATTTAAACAAAATAGATATATGTAATATTTACACATTAATATTTCTTTTATATATTTGATTTTATGAAAAATTTTTCTCATATTATAATTGTAAGGTAAAATATAATATCTTTTTGATCATTAATACTATATCTTTCTAATGTTCATATCGTTTATTATTCACATTGGAACAGTAACATTCATTAAATAATTCTATTCATCATTTTTATAATATATAAATAATGGCTCTAAAAACATATATATATGGTATATTGCAATAATAATATTATTTTTGTCATAATAATATTGCCTCTTTACTATCGACTCTTTTTATTGTTATTATTTCTTAATATATATTTTATATATAATAATATTATATCTAAAATGCTAATGAGTATTTTTATGCTAATAACAGCTTATCATAAAAATATTTTTATTTTATTTAAATGGATATAAAATATATTCTTGTTTTTACTCATTTTTTATGTTTGTTTACTTTTAAAATATATATCCTTAGGTTATATATGTCTATATTATTGATATCATGTAAAAAATTTGTGCCTTTTGATAAATTTTAAAATTCTACTTTCAAAAACACATACACATTAATCTCAGTAAAAATATCATTAATTTTATTTCTCTCTTTTTTTTTCAACTTATTATCCATTAAATTCTCTCTTAATTTTAAAAATATCTTTTTACAAACTAATCAAGATATAATACATTCAACTTATTAATTCTTAAAATGAAATATATACATTTATTTTATAAAATTTTTTTTAGAAACCAAAAAAATTTTTTATTTTATTAATACATATAGACGTATGATATTATTAAAAAATATACACAAGTTTAAGGGATATATATCCATATACATATCAATTTCATTATCACATTTCATTTTATAAATGCATATCTTATATGTATATTTATCTTTTATGAAAAATTTTTGTTCTTAAAATATTCTTTGAATTTTTAATTATTGTATATAAAAATTTTCATACATATATCTTTTTTGGTAAATAATTAATTTTATACACATATTATTAAAATCAACATTATACATATTTTTAAAAAGCTACATATTTTAACTAATATATATAGATATATAAAATATTTTTATAATTAGTATCAATTTATTCGAAATGATAGCATATATTTCTAATTTTACCATTGAAAATAACATTTTTAGTTTAAGCTAATTATTAGAAATTAATTGATATACAACAATTTATAAACAACATTTTTATCATAAAATATTTGCTTTCTCAAAATTTATAAATCAAAATATTTCTTAATATTTTGTAAATAACAATATTACAAATATATAATCTTTACAGGAAATGAATTTCTAAAGTTTATGTTTCATTAATATTAATATTTAACCAACCATATCATTTAATTAAATCATACATAGTATAGTCATAATATATTGAATGATTATTCTTTGTTATTATTTACTCTTAACCACTTTAATGATAGATAAAAAAATGTGTTTTCTTTAATTTATTGTGTCTATGTATTATCAATCTTATTTTTAATTAATTTTTTATTATTATACTACTATTTCAAGATAGTTAAATTAAATGATATTATGATGGGTGGTAAAAGGATATATCGTGTAAGTGGAGTGGACTTTACATCTAACAAGATGAGGAGAATAAAAGAATAAGCTAAGAACCATGAATTTAATAATTTATAATTCATGTTATTGTTATTGGATAAACATTTTATTTAAAAGCTATACCCCTTATTATCTTAGTGTGTGACAACTTTAATAGCCTATTACTTCTTGAACTCAATGCTAATTCCTTAAACTATCAAAAAAAGAAAGTTAAATTATATATATTTAAAACTCATTTCTACAACTCTCCCCGTAAGACTTCAAATTTTATGTAGTTGTAATATGTGATGGTCAGGAGGAGAAGCTTTTTGGTATATATATATATTATTATAGATACTGTTTGTGTCATCTCTCTTGTCTAATACTAAAACATTTTCCAATTGCCAAAGTTGTATTTCTCTCCAAAAATATCCCTTTTTATTCTACCAATATATATATATAGAAAATGTGTACAAACGCATATATACATATATGTATAGCTTTAAAAATGTCTTATGATAGTAATTAAATACCAATTGTATTTGGTACTTTTTTAAAATATATATATATATATGTTTATTATACTATACTATTATTTTTATCATTAATATACATAAATTAACAACAACATTATTATTATCATATTTTTGCCATAAAAAATAATGGCACAACATTTTTTTAATGATCTCTTAAATTTTATTGTTTGTGTATGAATTATTATATTTTTATAATATCCTCTATTTCATTTTTGAAATTCCTAACAAACAAACATTCTTATACATAATACTTATATATGGAAAAATAATATTTTTTTGTCTATCTAAAATTATTTTCATACATTTTGTAGTTCTTTAAAAGTTAATTATATTTTGTAATTATTTTTCTATTATTATTAAACTTAGTATATATGTAAATATTCCTTTACTCTTTTAATAACAATAAAAAAGGTATATAAGATTGTGCAATTAAACTTTTTAAAATTATTACATATCTATTTTGAAAAGTAATTGTTTAAAATTAATGTTTCATTAGATAAGTAAGAATATTTTTTTTAAACATTATCATATATAGTTGTTAAGTATCCTTTTGTAAAAAAGATACAATAATAATTATTTGAAATATATAATAAAAAAAAAGTATTTCTTTTCTTTTATATCCTCAAGAACTCTATAAATGGAGAATATTCATTATTCTTTTCTATAAAAGAAAAAAAATGAAATACTCTTTTAACTAAAAAGTGCACAAAACAACATCTTTTAAAAATAATCTTTTGTAAATATTATGTTTATATAACTTTTTTTCATATAAATCCTTAAACGATAACTTAAAACTAAAAATAAATATAAATTTTGTATACAATTATTAACTAACTTTAAAAAATTAACTATTACCAATATTTTTGAAATAATAACCAAAATCTATATATTTTTTCTCATGAATATTAAATTAAAACAAACAATAAATTTTGTATTTAAATATTTTCTTCGAAACTAATTAAAGATAACAAGTACTACTATATATATATATGTATATATAAGGAGAATATTAAATTATTCTATTTTCTCGACTTTTATTATAATAAATTTATATAAAACATTCTCCATATAACTACAACTTCCATTTATATCTATGTAGACATTCATGTTCCTTTTTTTTGGATAAAATTTAATCGATGTTATGTTGTACAAAAAGATATTTTGTTCGTATAAAAAAATTAATAATATTTTTATTTTCCAATTTATTTCCATTATCTTTATTAAAAAGAGTACTCCTTTAATAGTGTAAGTACAGACTTTTTTTTTTATTTTATCATCTCTTCAATTTATAAATAACAAGATAAATACCATTTTATGTCTAGTTTTGATTCAGTTTTAAATATTAATTTTTTTTTCCCCCCATGAATACATTTCTATTATGAATAAATAGAATAATTTATACATTTCGTTAATTAACATAAAAAGATGGATGAATATTTTTTTGTGCTTTATATAATTAATTTTCGTATCTTTTTAGATTTTCAAAATATTAATTTATATAATTAAAAAAGAAGGGTTTTGTCAAAAAATTTTTAACTATTCATTATTTAATATACAAAGAATTCCTAAGATATTATATGTTTATATAAAGTAAAATAATATTATTTATCTCTCTTTTTTTGTTTCTACAATTTATAACAAAAAATGACTGAACTAAGAACAGTTAACATGAGTACAACTGGAAGTCAAGGATATGAAGATATAGTAACAGATGAGATACATAATCATGAAAGGAGCAATGAAATAAGTAATGTATCATCAGATACCTCACCATCAAAATTATCTCAAATTTCAACAAACTCCTCTGACAACTCACAAGTCGTCTCACAAATATTGTTATCATCATTACAAACAACATCAACAATTATTCCACAACCTAACATATCAGATTTGGGACCAGAAAAATTTCAAGAAGTCATGTCCACGTACATGCAATCAATCATGTCAGCAGCAGCTAATCGTTTTCAACAGGATCCATCTGCTGCAGCTGCTTTCCTAGCTCAACAATCTGCTTTACTACAAACAACCAATTCATTAACATCATTGTCAAGTCCTTCCAAAATTTCAACTAACAATTCTATTGAATCTATGTCTATGTCTTCAAGTCCAATTCCAACTAATGGTAAGTATATTTCTTTTCTTTTAAATATATATCATTATATACTACATGTATATGAAAGTACAAAATTATTACCATATTGATATATCAAAAAATTGAAATATGTATAATAACCCATTTTATTATTATACAAACGAGCAAATATATATATCACTATATCTTAACAATAGTTAATGTACTTTTTTATAGGAAAATTGATTACCTAAAATACATTTATTTTATCTTAAAATATTTATTTATTATATCCTTAAGTTAACAGATGTATATTGTATACGTTACTCTTATCAATTGTATATATATATATATATTTAACTTTCATTTTTAAATATGTTTTGAAGAGTATTTTGTAGTGATATGTATTATTATCAATATTTGAGACATTTTATAATGATATCTTTAAAAATATTTATTAAATAATTTGACACCTTTCTTAGTAAATATTGCTTGTTAACGAAATTGGTAACAAAAATTATGCCTTATGGATATAATGTTTTTAGAAATATAATATTAACAAATTTAATCATTAACCTTTTTTTTGTAAACTTTATTAGTACTAATATATATGATAGATGGAAAAGAAGTTGTTATTAGAAAAGTTTTTTTCATTATTTTTTTCTATAATAAATAAAATTTGATGGATGTTTTATCACATTTTTATGATTAAAGTATAAACATTAAGAACATCAAATTAATTATATTTTTTTATACTTTTAAATGTATTTATTTTTTTTTAAAAATATTTTAAAATTAATTGATAATGTAATGGCACCAGTAATATATTTGTAGTAATCAAATTTATGTTTATTATATCTCCACACAATAATTATATAATCGTTTACGATAAATTGAAAGTAAACATATATAAATAGTAATTTTAAATTTTTCAATTAAACTAAAATATATATATGTATTTTTGAGTTAGAAGCCAAAATTTGTAGTTAAAATTATTTAGTGAATTAAAAAGTAAAATGGACTGTTTCTTATTATTATAAAATATTTAGAAAATAGATTTTGTTATAGAAAGGTTAATTACACAGAACCATTTTTAAAAGGAAATAAATATGGTTTATGGTAGATTTTATAAAAAAAAATATATTACCATTTTTATTATTTCTTTAATAGGTTTAATATTCTATAATATTGTGGTTTTTGAAGTTTTAGAAATGTTAATTAATTACATCTATATATATATTCAAATCTTTCTAATACTTCTCAACAATATAAATATAACATTAATAAATACCAAGGACTTCATTTTCAATCCTTCTTGCCTTTTCCACATTCATTTATTATCTCTACATCTTTTATATGCATATAATTTTCAAAAATTCGATCCTTTAAATATTAGATGACAAAAACTTTTATAATATATATAAATATCTACTTGAGAATTAATTTATTTTTCCTTATCTCTTTTAAACTTTTCATATACTACATATTTTATGTACCATTTTTGCATGACTTTCCTTCCTCTGATATATGTACATTTATAATATTGTCAATTATTTTAAAAAATTACGATATATAATTTTTTAATGAAAAATATACCAATATTATTAAATAATATATATACAGCTTTATAGAACATACTATATGTAGAAGGGAATAATATATTTAAAGATTTATCAAAAAAAACTTATGAACATTTTTATTATACATAACCCATGCATACAACAAAAAACATCTCTTTTTTTTCCTAAGAATATGCTTACATTTTTAATGAAAAAACATGTATTTTTTGTAAAAATACGTCGTAAGCATTATAAATAACAAAAATTCTTTTTTTTTAACTGTACCGACATCTTGTTTATCAAATATTTTATATAAAATTCATATATATATATATTTCCCTTTACATTATTTTACAATTTAAAAAGAATACTATAACATAAAATATTGTTAATATCATGAAAAGTTTTTTGTGTTTTAATATTTTTATATGTCTAAAATTATATATATAATAATTTGGAGGAAGTAAGATTTTTAAACTCTATATATGAATTATTAAAGCATTAACATACATATATATATATACATTTATCGATAATGATTGTTATAAAATATCACCATGAAACAAGCCTTAGTATTTGTATAGTGGGATATTCATTTTTAAAAATTATAAATATGTTTATAACAATTTCTAAAAGTTATTATAACTCTTTATCAATTTTATAACCTTTTTATTAGTAAGATTATTATATTAATAATAAGGAAGTTAAATATAACATATTTGTACTTCATTCTTGATATATATGATATCAAATAAAGTGAAAATGTATTTAAATATCTCATAAATACATTTTTATCATCATATTTATATATGTATATATATAAAAGTACCAAAGAAAGACTTATTTTTTTTTGAACATATAGCATCTCCATATTTTTTTATTATATAAAAGTTTATTACTATACATATTTTATGTAAATATATGAGTAAAAATAAACTTTATGAAAATATATATTATATAATATAACGTAAGCCATAAAAAAGGAAATGCTATCTTTTTTCTATACAATATTTTTAAAACTTTTTTCATTGCCATATTTTATATATATATTTCTTTAACACAAAAAAGATGAAGAAGAAATATTTTTCATCCACCAAAAACATCGATTTTTAAAATATATATCTAGGAGAAGGAGCATTTTTATTATTTCTGAATTATTTAGCAGCTAAAAGTGTGAGATGTTAAAAATTAGTTTTATCAATTTTATATTATTAAATATTTTACATAACTGATAATTGAGAGAATAAGAAAAACGTAGAAGAAAAATTATTTATTGAATTGTCATATATTTATCATTAATTTTATGTATGGTATATTATATTATATTATTTTCTTTCAACTAAATGCTATATTTTGTATTTTCGATAAGAAAAAAAAAATTTTCTATTGTGTCACTTTTATGAGATGATATAAAATATATAAAACATTTTTCTCTTAATAATAATATTTACTTTTAGATGCTCATAAAAACCTTGAAACACTAGATGTTGATGAAGATTCTTCTACAATGCAAGAAATGAGTCAAGAAGTTATTGTTAGCAATGAGATAGATAAATTAACTATTTCAAGTATTGAAGATCCTATTATAATAAATAATGAAAATTCACGGGTGAATGATACAATATTGGTAGAGGAGGATGAAACAAATAAGAATAATCATTGTAATAATAAGGATATTTTGGATGATAAAAAATTAAATAATAAGCATCCTATCTCTGGGGTGGTTGGAAATATTAAGAAAATAAATGATCCACATACTAGTGAATTAATTAAAAAACAAATGAATGAAATTGAAAAAGAAATTATTAGAAAATCCCAAAATAAAAACATTAGAAAGGTATGTTAATCATCTTCTTTAAACAATTTTAGAAAAAATATTAAAAAAATTTTTATAATTAACTTCCACTTCCGCATTAACTTTTATGCTTATTTATTACACATATTTTCCAATCTTTCAGATTGGTGAACAAGAGTTAGCACAATTGTTATCCTCCCTATCAACAGACGTTGATGGTAAAGGTTTATCTAATTTTACTCCATACTCACAGTCAAACAATTTACCTATGAATTCTATTGTTCATCAGATAAGTAATACTTCTAATAACACATCTAATAGCTGCGGGTCTTCTATCAATTCTTATAATAATAAGAGTAACAATATACAGGTTGGGATTTTTGTTTTATTTTTTAATTATCTTCATATACGTTCTTTGTCTTTTTTGTCTTGATATATTGTTATTTTTTTAATAAGTACTTTTTTGCCTGTGAATCCCTATTCTATAAATATAGAGGAAATATTATAATTAATAAATTGTATTTTATTTTCAGGCTGCATTACCATTCTCTGCAGTAAGTAATAGTATTGTCCCATCAACAATAGAGACGAAACCTTCATTAAAGTCTTTACAAACTTCATTTTCACCACCACCAAATACAATTCAACCGGAGCAAAATAATGTATTTTCAGGAGTAACATTTTATACAGGACAAGGAATGTCTTTCCATCCTCAAGATACTTCAAATATTGTGCCTTCCACTTCATATGATCATCATCCTGGAACAATATCATTTGTTTCACCACAACATAATAAAATACCAACACAAGGAACATCAAATAATAATATTTCCTATTCACCTTCTATGCCACATTTTAATAATTCACCACAACAACAACCGGCTACAATACCAAATTCAACATCAACAAGTAGTATAAGTCGTTTCAATCCATTTTTGCCATCACCTGAGACATCAACAATTAATCAACAGACGGTATTACCAAATAACAATCAACAACAACAAAATATGACAATTCATGAAAAAAGTCAAGAATTTTATAATCCATTGTCAGGTAGTACCTCTAGTCTCCCATCAGCAGCACCACCCCAGTTATCAAATATAACACCAGAGTTGGCAGCAGCAATTTTATCACAATTACAACAAAATCCTTCATTACTAGAAAATATAGCAACTTCAACCTCAAATTCAGCAGCCTCATCTGCGGCTTCAATTTTGTTACAAGCAACAACATCTAAAATGTCTCCAGAATCATCATATCGTGGTAGTACAAATAATGGAGATATCCAATTAACAAAACTTCCACCACCACCAGCTGCTGGTAGTAAAGTACAATCACTAAGAAATAATTTAATAGCACCATCAAATAACACAACAGGAAAACAACTGATAAATAAAAAATCAAATGGTATAAATGATGACAAGGAAAATAGTACAGATAATGATGGTGGTGTATGGGTAATGAGAGGAGGAAATGATAATAATGATCAACAATCATCTAATGGATACATTCAACAGGATTCCGACTCCGGAACTTATGCCTCAATAGCTGATGATAATATTATTGAGGAGGAAGAAGTAGAAACGGATAAATTGTTGGCTAAAACAAATAATGTCAGTAGTGATATCCATAATAATCATCACAAAAATAATTACCAAGGACACCATGGTACCACAAATAATAACAAAAAATCATCTTCGAATAAAAAAGAAGGTAAGTTATTTATTTCATTTTTGGGAATATCATTTTTTTTTACTTAAAAATTTTAACATATTTGCTTGACTACATCCCTATCTTAATTTTATTTCCCCTTCCTTTATCATTAAAAATTTTAAACATATTTTTTTAAAAAAAAAATAATTTTTTAACTTTGGTAAGTTTATTTTTATTCTTCAATTTTTTTTGTATTGTAAATAATGCATGTGTAATGGTAGTGTATTAACAAAAAAAAAATATTATGTAAGAAAAATCTATGTCTATCTATTGTCATTTTGTGTATCTATTAAAAGACCATTTNTTTGAAAAGAAGTAATTATTAAATATTTTTTATAGTATTAATTCATGAACCTGCAGTGTTAATCGAAGGAGTACTATTTCGAGCAAAATACTTAGGATCAACACAATTAGTTTGTGATGGTAGACCATCTAAATCAAGTAGAATGTCACAAGCACAGGAAGCTGTAGCTAGAGTGAAGGTTAGTTTTAAAAATTATTATTAGGATCAGCTAATGATTTGTGTTTTTCGCAGGCACCAGAGGGAGAAATACAACCTAGTACTGAGATTGATTTATTTATTTCAACAGAAAAAATTATGGTTCTTAATACGGATCTTCAAAGGATAAGTGATACGGATGTTAGACAGGTTTGTTTCTTTTATATTTACTTTTTTACTTAATTATTAATATTTAGGATATTTTAATGGATCATGCTTTAAGAACAATATCATATATAGCTGATATAGGTGATTTGGTAGTATTAATGGCAAGGAGAATGTCAAATTCACCATCATTAGAGGATGGAGATACTCTTGATACTATAAAAAAAACACCAAAAGTAGTATGTCATGTATTTGAAAGTGATGAGGCAGCATTTATAGCACAATCTATTGGACAAGCCTTCCAAGTAGCATATGTAGAATTTTTAAGAGCAAATGGAATAGAAGATCCAACATATTTGAGAGAAATTGATTATCAAGAAGTATTAAATTCACAAGAATTATTAGGTGAAGAATTAGAAATGTTTGCAAGAAAGGAGACACAAAAAGATGTTATAATACCAAAAAAAGTTGGAGAAGCATTAGGAATTGTTGTTGTTGAATCTGGGTGGGGTTCAATGCTTCCAACAGTTGTTGTGGCAAATTTAGCACCAGGTGGAGCAGCGTCAAGAAGTAATCAGTTAAATATAGGTGATCAAATAATCGCTATTAATGGTATATCATTAGTTGGTTTGCCATTAGCATCAGCACAACAAAATATTAGGAATGCTAAAACAAGTACTGTAGTTAGATTAACAGTAGTATCAACACCACCTGTAGTTGAAGTAAGAATAAAACGACCAGATACAAAATATCAACTTGGATTTTCAGTACAAAATGGTGTAATATGTTCACTGTTAAGAGGTGGTATAGCAGAACGTGGTGGTATTCGTGTAGGACATAGAATAATAGAAATAAATCATCAATCAGTTGTAGCTGTAGCTCATGAAAAAATTGTAAACATTCTTGCTACTGCCACCGGTGAAATACATATGAAAACAATGCCAACATCAATGTTTCGATTACTGACAGGTCAAGAGATTCCAAATTATATATGATATAATATAAAAAATAAGATAATAAATCAATTTGTTAAATACGGCAGTAATGGTTTTCTTCAAAACACATTAAAAATTTAAATTAGATTATCAATACCGTTTGTTATTTATTTTCATTTATCATTTTCTCTTTAATACTATTATTATAAAAAAATTTAAATTTAACAATTGTCTTTTTGTTATAAATAATATCATTTAAATAGAATTGTGGTATTAGTATATAAATGAGTGTTGTGTCAGCTAATCAGATAGATGATTATGGAGGTTGTGAGACTGCTCATGTTCCGGAGAATGTATCAAACAATGTAGAAGATGTATGTGTAAATGATAATTCTGCAGATTACTATCCAGATATTTCATCTAATGGTTTGTTTTACCCTAAGTAGTAAAAAAAAGTAATAATCAAATTTTTAAAAAATATATTTTTAGTTGGTTACATATCAATTCATAGCTTCAGTGAAAGTCAATTTGAAGCAAATATCTTTTCAACATTAATTTATTCAAATTTGCCTCATCACTATTTAGGTGATATGATAGGTGAAGGTGGATTTGGAAAGGTATATGAAGTGCACTCATTAAGATCAAATAAAAAGTATGCAGCAAAAATGGTTAAAACTAAAAGCTCCTTTTTATTGGAATATAAATTGACAATAAAAGCAATGTTAATATCACAAGAATATTTTTGTAAACTTTATATGGCATATTGTCAATCTGATGGTGCATTTTTGGTGTTGTCATTAGAAGGAAGAGATTTAAAAAGTGTAATGGTATCATTGCCCAAAAAAAAGTTTAGTACTCATACATTGTTACGGTTAGGATTACAAATGTTAAATGCTATAGAAGCTTTTCATAAAACAGGATATGTACATCAAGACATAAAATTAGCAAATTTTGTCTTGGCTAATGGACCAGGTAATAGAATAAAAATGATTGATTTTGGTATAGCAAAAAAATATGCACATTCAAATGGTAATATAATTCCAGAAGATAAGTATTTAAGACCAAAAAGTTATGTTGGTACATTGAATTATTGTTCATTGAGAGTTCACGATTGTTATCATTCTTCACCTAGGGATGACATTGAATCTTGGCTTTATTGTGTTATTCAAACAGTTGATGGAAAATTACCTTGGCATAAAGAAGGAAAAGGTGATAAAGATATTATAGCAAAAATGAAAAGAGATATACGATTATGGAGTAGAGAAGAGTTGAAACATCATAAGTTTCATGCTTTTCACAAACTTTTTGCAGTTATTGATAAATGGAGTTATTATGACAGAGTTGATTATGATTATTTGAAAACTTTCTTAAAAAGATTAATGACTATTAATAAATTTGACTATGACGCCAAATATGATTGGGAAGATTAATGAAATATATATAACAAAAATATATTCAACAAATTAAGTAATTGATAAAATATGAATACTTATTAATAACAAAGTTTTTATTCGACAATCCAAATAAATAAGTAGTATTAACAATTATTTTCTCTTTTTTTAATTAGTGAAGTTGTTCTTGGTGGTGGTAATGGTAGTGAAGAGTTAACAAGATTAATTTTCTTATCACTAGATTTAATGGAAATGGCTCCATATAAAAAAGAAAATGAATAATTAAATTTACAATAAATAGAAAAAGGAATAATAAAAAATAATGTAGAAAATAAAATCATAAAAGATTGCCAAAAGGAAAGTTTTTCTATTAATAATATGATTATATTGATACTATTTTCAAATATTGTATAAATATATTCTATAAACAAAGAAAATATAACATTTAATGGAGATAATGTCCACAGAATATTTCTATTTATAATATCTTTATATTTATGACATTTCCGAAAACCAAGATATTCAAGATATACATTTGTACATGAACTTGGTGAACCTTCAATTAAAGTATACATTAAATTGTTATGATGTCTGTATGCTAATTGAAACATATGTGCTAGTATTGAACTTGTTATTAAAAATGGAATTAAATTAGTTTCGTGATACTTTGAAGTTAATAATTTTATGAATCTATACAATAAGTTTAGGCATACTACCCAGATTGAAATAAAAATACATATTTCTATCGTTGATATAAAAGAGTTATTCAGTAACATCTAGAAAATTTTAATAAAGAATAAGGAAAATAAAAGATAATTATTGGAATTGTACCAAAATATAAATAAATGACAAAAATGTACAAAGAATTTATTTAATTTTTAACTAGATTCTTATTAAAAATTCCAAAAAATATAAGGTATANTATAATATCAAGCATTGATATCGTAAAGTAGAGCTTTATTAGACATATTTACATTTAAAACCGACATTTTTAATTTAAATAACTATTATTCTTCAACGACATCAATAACTCCAAGAGATGAAAGAGCAAAACGTACTTCATTCTCTGGAAGCCATGGAGAATCATAAACTTTACAAATTCTAGTTTCACCTTTAGCTTTCTTAAAATACAGGCGAGTTGTTGAAGCATGTGCCATAATATGTCCACCAACAGGTTTTTTGGTATCTCCTCCATACATTGCACTACCATCTACATTTGCCATTACTTGATTTGTCATTACAACTGCAACACCAAATTCATCTGCCAATCTTAAAAGATGACGCAAAAATCTTCCAAGATGTGCTTGTCTATCAGCCAATTCACCACGTCCTTGGAAATCAGTTCTATATAATGCCATTACAGAATCAACAACGATAAGTGCATGTCTGTTTGCTGCCATCAAAGCTGCAGCTTCAATAAGAATTTCTCTTTGATGATCACAATTGAAAACTCTAGCACATGAAATGTTATCCAAAGCCAAATTACTATCTAAACCATATCTTTCTGCTATTTCAGCAATTCTCTCTGGTCTAAATGTACTTTCTGTATCAATCCAAATACATCTACCTTCAGCTCCACCACGAGAAACAGGTAATTGGCAAGTTACAGCAAGAGTATGACAAAATTGTGATTTTCCAGAACGTGATTCACCAAATATTTCGGTAATACTTCCTGTTTCAATACCTCCCTTTAATAATTCATTGACCTTTTCACTTCCAGTACCAATCATAATCAAATCTTTACGTTTTACAAATATTTCAGAAGCAGTTGTAAATCCCATGTTTACAGTTTGACTAATAATTGATAAAATTTTTTCAACTTTTCTTTCACTTAATCCATCAATAGAAGCAAGTTCTCTTCTTGTTGCATACATGACAGATTCAAAAGTTACAAAACCCCTTTCTCTTAATTTTTCAATATCAGAAGAAGTAATATCTTTTTCAATCCCCTAAAAATAAGTAGTTATAGAATAAATTAATACAAAACATACAACAAGACTTGACAATAAATGATAACCAGGTTTCTTTGTCTCAGTACCTATATCCATGGAATTAATTTGATCTACCTCAGCAATTGCATCACGTTCAAAAACATCATCAGTACTAACGTTACCAAAAAAATCCTCAACTTGTACATTAACTTGTGATTTTTTCTGTGTACGAGTTCGTCGTCTATCAAGTTCAGCAGACATAATTAAAGTCTGAAAAATTAATTACTTTGATAATTAAAACAATTAAGGTATTAAAAATAGAAATAAACTATTTGGGTACAAAACAATAAATAGATGGTAAATTATTATAAACGAAAATATACAAATATAAAATACTAATTACTCCTTTTCATAATCTTCAATACCACTTTCACCAACTTTAAAAATACATTCACCTTCTGGTAATGCTGGTGAAGAGTACATTTTACAGATTCTTTTACCTCTTTTTCCTTTTTCAAATGAAACTCTAGTTGTAGAAGCATGAGCTATGATATTTCCACCAACTGGAATTTTATCAGGGCATCCCATCTGAACAGAACCATCAACAATGGCAGAAACTTGATTGGTCATAAGAATAGCAACACCAAATTCATCTGCCAAACGCAAAAGATGCCGTAGGAATTTTCCCAAGCAACATTGTCTATCAGCAAGTTCCCCTCTTCCTTTGAAGTCATTCCTAAACAAAGCCATTACACTATCTACAATGAGTAAGGAATATTTGGAAGCAGCCATCAATGCAGAAACTTCACACAATATTTCCATTTGATGTTCACTATTATAAATTCTTGCAATAGTAATGTTATCAAGAACACACTGGTAATTTAAATTTAATGCTTCACTAATCATAAAAATCCTTTCTGAACGAAATGAACCTTCTGTATCCAACCATAGACATTTACCTTCACCACCACCTTCATCACCAGGTAATTGACATGTAACGGCCAGTGTATGGCATAATTGCGTTTTTCCTACACCAGATTCACCAAATACTTCTGTTATACTTCCTGTCTCTATACCACCACCAAAAAGTCTATCCATAGCTCTAGAACCTGTCCGTATTCTAATTAAATTTTGACGTTGTTCCAGAATTTTCGAAGCTGAAGAAAAACTAGTATTTGTAAGTTTTTTTACTTCCTTCATTATTTTATTAACTTTGTCTTCACTAATACCATCAATAGATATCAGATCTTTTTTTGGAACATATGTCAATGCTTCAATAGTAAAAAAACCATATTTTTTAAACTTATTTATATCCTTCTCATCTATACCATATTTCTAAAAAAAAAAAGGACAGTCATCGATGAAAGGAATATAAACTTACCTCTAAATCATCAATTCTTTGATAACCTCTATCTAAATTATCTACATACTCCTCAACATCTGTTTCGTCCACAACACCTTCTATTACCCCAGCATCCTCTGATATTAATACTTCAGCTTCAATAGCAGCTTTTCTTTTCCCATGTAAAAAAGTTCGACCACGTTGTGTTTGCATTTATATATTTTAAAAGAACAATATTTTGTTGTTAAAATAAAAACAAACGTAGAAATTTGGTAACGAAACAAAGTGGTAATAGATGGCTTGATTATTAGTATGGTGAAAGGAAAAGCGCCTTTTAATATGTATTCTCTTTAGGATATCAAATAAGAACATTATTCCAAGGACATAAATAATAGAGGGAGAAGTAAATGATAATGATTCAAATTTTTACAAATTTATTATGGTCGAATAATAGAAGTGTTTTTTGTTAGAAGTAATAGTTATATAAGTTAATTAAATTAGTTATTATTTTAAGATGGATGCATCATTGAAAGTGTTGCATCTTCTGGATGTACAAAAGCTATTTCATATTCAATAAATTCTCTTATTTTTTTCCAACCTTGATCTGACACATCCATATAATCATGATGAGCTTTGTCAATCAATAACGGTGTTACTGGTGTCTTAGCATTTTGAAAAATTTTTAATGCATGAGCCGTTGATATTAAACCATCCTTCTTTGAATGAATTACCAATGTTGGACAATCAACTTCTTTAACGACTTCAGCAGTATTAAATGGTGTATTTTTGATGTATTTATCTTTAACAATTTTTCTATTAAATATTCTTGTTTTAACTACAGCTTTGATTGATGCCGGGGAACCATATAAGATAAGACCAGCAATGTTTTTATTATTTCTTGCTACCATAGATGATATTGCACCACCTAATGAGTATCCCCATAAAATAATACGTTCTTCTGGATATTTTAATACATTTTTAGCATAATTGAGTATAGCTTGAAGATTTCCAACTAAAGTTTCTTGATTTGGTATGCCATTACTTATTCCGTAACCACTATAATCATATGATATTAAGTTAACTTCCATAAATCGAGCAAAATCAAGTAAATTTGGAAATCCAATTATGTTATCGGAAAGATCAGTTCCATTTGGATGAGAAAATATTACCAAATATCTTGCTCTTACATAATATTTTGCAAAGGCGCATGCTATTGTCTAAAAATAGTTAACTTAATCAATGAGTTTAAAAAGACTTACATCATTATTTGTACTATTAATAAAGAAAAATCTTATTGGATCATTATTTCTATAACATGGATGATTGAAACCAAAACAAAAAAGTCCTTCATCGTCAAGACCTTTCCTTGCTTTTTCAATTTTCATTTTAAGTTCCTCATTTTTTAATGGTAATATAACTTCATCGGCTGATGATAAAAATGTTTTATCCTCTATAGCATTTAATGTATCACCTAAATCCTCTGTACCATTCTCCAAAGTTTTGTAAAAGAAATATTCCGTTGAGCATGGCCAAAATGCTGCACGTTCATATATTGTTTTACCTCGATTTTTATCAAATAAAATGTTTATAATACTTCTAGTATTTCTTACGAATATTTTTCCTTTTCTACTGAACCAGTAATATATTGACGGGACATATGATGGAGGACATCGACAAGGTAAACTGAACTTTTCATTATTTAATTCTCTCAATATTTCCAAATACATTTCTTGTTTATGTGATATTTTTAATGGACGGAAGGAAGGATTCTGAAAAAATAATTTTGTCTTTTCTTCATTTGATAAAACAGCTATCTCATGGCATCTATTTCTGATTATAGAAGCTTGTTTTGTATTGAGATAACATGTTTTATTTAAGAGATCAGAAAATGAAATACCTTTTTCATTCAACAAATTGTTCTTCTCTGAAGTTTTCAAACTGGTAGATAAACTATTATCATTGTGTCCTTGTGTATGTTCCAATGGAAATAATTTTTCATCAGAAACTCCTATATCTTGCCTTTTCACTGCTAAATTTTCTCCTAACTGTGTTTCATCAGGTAATTCATAAAATGAACTAAAGCATGTTTTTAATGCTTGAAGTTCAGACTTATTAATACTACGTACTTCTGTTATCTGTGTTCTCAAATCATCAAATATTTCTCTCTTGGTCTTTTTCTTTGATCTTTTATTTCTTATTGTCTTTAATTCTGAAGCATCTATTAATTTAACATATTTTGATGTTTTATTCTTTAATGGCTTATTACTTATTCGGACATTGACTGATAAATGTTCAATAACCATTTTAAAATACACATGTCATGAATGAAAGAAATAAAAATTTAACTCTAAGTCATTCTTTTAACCATTAAATAATTTTAATACAAGTATATTCAAATTTTTTAAAAGATAATGTTGAAACAAAAATTATTATTATTAAAAAACATTTATTTTCTTAAAAGCTTAATATTTATAGTTTAGATTAGTAAAGATTAAATAAAAATTTATTTTTATTACAAAATTATTTATTTCAGACAAAAATAATTTTAATGTGCCGATTTAATTACATTTTACAAAAGTTTGATAAAAAAGAACCTTTATTTTCCAACATTACTAAAGACCAAAGTTCCAGCCATAAGTACAAAACACATAATAGCTACACCAGCAACAATTTTATAGTAATATGCTGTATTATTTCTTAATTTTGTAGCATTGTCACTAAATTTTTGAGTCGTTTCCTTTAAATTATCTAAAATTTGGATTAAGAAAATGAAAAAATTAAATTACCTATTCTGTCTGATAACATGCTAATCTTTTCTTCTCTTTCCGTTACCTTACGAATATTTTCCTTCGCAATCTCCTGAACTTCACATACTGATCGTCTTAGTGATTCAATATATTCTTTTTGTTGTTTATCTAAATTGGTATTCCTACAACCTAGAAATATTTCATTTCTTGATACTTCCTCAATCATATTGTTACATATATGAAAAAATGATCAATTTAATTTATTAATTATTTACATGATGGTGTTTTAAATACAATAAAATTTAAATTTATCATTTAATGAATATTAATCAAAAAATTATAAAGAAAATGATAAGAAAGAATCATTTTATAAAAAAATTTTTATTAGATTTTTTGAAATCTTAGGAAATAAGACACATTATTATTATTAATTATTAATATATATAAAAATTTTCTTCAAAAATATTTGATTTTATCTTTTCTTTTTTTAAATATCTGAGAAATCCTTTTTTTTATTTGATAATTTTTAATATGAGATAACATTTATCGATCCTTCTACTAATGTATCTAAGATGGAAATAAAAAAATATATGGCTTTGTTTGTCCATTGATAAGGTGAAAAACAAACTTAATAATACCTTCTTTGATTACCACTATTTGGAGTATTAAATTGATGATGATGAAAAGAGGATGGATTTGTAGAAGGATTATAATTTTGTGGATAAACAAAATTCATTGCTCTCCATGCATTCATTTGTGCTGCTGCAGCAGCTGCTATCATTGGATTTGTTGAAGTAACATTATTTTGAGGTGGTTGTGATGATGGTGTTGATGATTGTTGTGTATAGTTAAAACGATATGATGTTGCTGTTGGTGGCAACTCTGGTGGTCTTCTATTATTATTTTTTATATCATTTTCCATAGCTTGTTTAGATAATGTTTCAATATGTTTTCTTGGTTGTTGTTGACTTACCTTGCTACTGTTTCTTTTTTTACTTACTGGTGGTGTTTGTGGTTCTTCATAAATGGATTCGTCATTATCAAAAGAATCATTGTAATTACCAGTCATTCTTGAGGATGGTATTCTTTTAGGCCTTCTAGATATTGTGGTTGATGATTTTTCATAATCTGGTGGAGGCATTATCATATGTCTTGATGGTATTGGTGTTATCATACTATTATTGTAATATCTTAAACTTCTACCTTCAATTCCATTAGATACAAAATATATTCCATCTCCAGGTTGTTCAATTATACATGCTGGTGGAGCTGGTTCCTCACATATTTGTCCAATTCTAACAAAACATGTAGCAACAGTTTCTGTTAAAAAGATTATTGATGATGGTACAAATAATAATAGATTTAAAATTGCTATCACTGATGAAAGTAAGATAAGACAAAATATATGTGAAAGAATTGGTATTTTTGATGATAACAATGGAGTAAATGCTAAACCTGTTATTACTGATGCTAATGCTACGGGCATTAATGTACATTGGAAAGCATATTGAATTCTTGCTCCAGATGTTATATGTGTTGATCCAGAGTTTGTATAATTGTAAATAAAATGAATTACAGTGATGGTGTTAAAGAAAAGTCCCATCAATATTTGACATCCTGTGATAATATTTAAAGGAATTGTAAAATGATGTGAATAACCAACGAGACAAGTAATACAAATAATATTTGATAATAAACAGGTAAATGCCATTGCTGGATTATTGAAAAAGAAAATTGTTAGAAGAAATATAATTCCACAAATAATTCCAAGACAAGTAAGTAAAGCTCCAATTAATTGAAGATCATGTTGAAGTGAAAAAATAAAAGGTGTTTTTAAAGTGATTGGTAAATCATGCTTTTTGGCAAGATCCAAAATTCCGGAAATCATTTTTAACTGTTCACTTGCTCCTTTTGTACTCATTTCAAGATACATTCTACTTTTAATTATTTGTGTATTAAATTTGTCAAAAACGATATCACTTGAATACTTCTTGTAATTGTCTGATTGTAAGAATACATATGAAACTACTGGAACTATTGTATCAGCATTAACATCATAAATAGTTGAGTGTTGGAATCTTTCAAAATCCATTAACCAACTAACAGCTTTTGTTGCATATTGTTGATCTAATGCCCATCTTAATAATGATAAAATTTCATCTTTTTTAACTCTATCATAATAATCTAATGGAGCATTAAAAACAATTTCTAAATAATTGTCAGATTTTTTAAATGATTTTCTATAAACATTCATAAAATTGTACGATGTTGTATTTGTATCAACAAAATGTTCTTCTCTAAGATCAATAGATGCTTGATAGAATCCCCAACAACCAATTATTATATAAATAGTCATGGCAAAAACAACTAAACTTCTAACATTAGCATTAGATAAGATTCTACCAATAATTCTACTCTTTGAAGATTTATAGTCAGTTAATTTTTCATGAAGAACGTTGAAAAAATTTTCATCAAAATCTGGTAGAGTTTTTTCATTAAAATTATCATCTCCATTTTTACAAAATTGATACCATTTGACACCTTCTGATTCTTTTTTACCACTTGTATACATACATAATGTTAAATAGAATAAAGCAAATACCAACATGATAGCATATGATGCTCCAACAATAAATAATGAGTATTGTAAATGTTGATTTACAGCAAAAGTACCTGCTCCACAGGATGCTATAACTAATATCAATAAGGATAAAATCATTACTGGACCATCCCATGATAATATAAAGACTAATTTCTCAACTGGATGTAATGCAGCCATAGAATATCTAGACCATGAATCCATCATTGAATAAAATAATACTAAACCTATTTGAATTATTGGGAATGAGACAAGGAATGCCAATGTATAATATTGTCCAACACCAGTAATCTGAACGAATATACCACTGATAATAGATACAATTAAAACAAAAGCTATTTGTAAACCAAAAAATGGTCTTGATTGATATGAATCTTGTCTAAAACCACTAAAAAAACATAATAATATTAATGTTAAGGCACAATAGAATAATTTATAATGTACATCCTCCAATCCATTTAATACTTCACTAACATATTTTCTGACACTCCAATAATTAAGGTTCAAACCATATTTTGTAGCATCATATTTTTCTTTATCAATATAATTTCTAAAATTTTTTTCATACTCTTCATAAATTTCATCTTTCAAGTTATCTTTCATCTTTAAATTTAATTGCAAAGTTCTAGCTCTAGATACTATACCTTCTGAATCTTGAATAATATCTCCAAGAATGTTTGCTATATATATTCTACTAATATTTAGACCAGATATTTTAATGTCATCATTCTCTTTATCAAAAGCTTCTCTCATAACAGCTTCAGGATATCTTAACAATAATTCTTTATCTAATATATTACTTATCAATTCATTTTTATCCTTGCAATCCTCCTTACAAACATCTTTCCATTTATATTTAGAATCCTTATTAGGAGTAAATTTCAATTCTTGCAAATTTTTTCTCAACTTCTGATAATATTCAACAACATCACTATTTAATACTGTATCATATTGATCAATATTAGATAATAAAACAGAAAATTCAACTTGTGATGTCTTTTTGGGTGAATTAAACATAGGATTTGTACTATTAAAATTTAAATTACTTCCAATACTATTCCCTCCAATTCGATAACTCTCAACTGTACTACCACTTTTTTCATTATGATTCATGAAGGCAGGAAATGGTATTGTTAGGGATAATTTATTATAATATATAATTGGTCCAACAATAGACATTGTAGCAAATATAAGTGGTAAGATAGAAAATAATATTTTATGTTTTGGTACCGTTTTACCTAGGAAGAATAGAATTCTTTTAACACCAACTTCCATCCATCTGAAGGTGTTTATTTTAACTATTGGTGTATTTGTTTTCTTATAATAATTATTGTATGCATTGAGTAGTTCTTGATTTTTTTGATTATTCTCATACTTTTGGATTGAATTTGATATATTACCACTATCATTTTCATTTGTTGGTAATGGTGGTAAGGATAAATCTTTTGATTTTCTTACCAATTGATTAAGGTTTGGTGAGCTATTCTTCTTATCACTATCTTCATCATCACTACTACTAAATAGATCATCTTTTTTATTATTCTTAGATTTTACTTTGGTTTCACAATCACTATATACAGTTTCAATTTTTAAATCTATATTGGCTTTATAATGATTACTACCTTCAGAATCAAGATTTATATTTTTTTCCATTGATTTATATTTTATTGAACCTGAATAATTTGAATTATGTGGAGATTCTATATTGTTATCTTTTGATGTATAACTTTTCAATGTTATTGTATCATCCTTTTTTTGTTGTTGTCTTTGTAAGGATCCTGTATTTGTTGAGGAATATGATGATGGAGTATTTGTACTACCACTATTATTTGAAGCTGCTGCGATTTGTTGCTCCAACTTCCAAATGGAATTGGATACAAAACGCTCAGCCATGATTCCGTGTTTTAATAATATTAGATATTAAGATCTAGAAAAATAATAAAATTTTTAAATAATTTTAATTATAGAATGTATAAAATATCTATCAAGGGGTATGTAATCAAATAATTTTAAAACTTTTACAAATAATGTATAACAATAAAAAGTTAACCATGGGGGGCTATTATCAAATAGGAAAATAAAAGTACTTAATTACTTATCACAAATATATATCCTTTTAAAATAAGATAATACTATACAATATCGGTACATTCCTTATTATATAAAAATATAATTTATTAATATGTGTCAACATGATTTAGCATTACATAGAAGAGATAAAACTTTGTGATAAAATAATTGTTTTATTATATTAATGATAAAGATATACTTGGTATTTGATATATATATGTATATAATATAAAAGAACATAATTGGTAAGATTGAAGTTAAAATTATATTATTAATGGTAAAAATTTTTAACTAACTTTATTAATAATGTTCTTTTACATATATTATTATTGCGGTTAAGGTCATCTTACCTTTCTTCTTTAAGTTTTAGGCACATTTCTTAGTTTTTGTTTTATATATAGTAATAGTACTACGTTTTGTTTTAACTTATTAAAGTTGTGACAACTTTTGCCGTTATATTAATAGTTATCATTTAGAATTATATATATTTTTAGATGTGGTTTAATATAGAGAATGAAAAAGTAATATTGGGGGAGGGAAGATAAGAAGAAAGTTATGAAACTGTTTAATATTTTTGATCTTTAATATAGTTTTGGTCGTTATACAACATTTATGTTAAGGGAGAACAAAATCTTAAGATTATAAACATTCCTTTAATATATAATAAGATTAACGAAAAATGCCATTGAAGGAAAAGATATCATCAATTACAAGGAGAATGATATTACCTACACAATATTATTAATGAATGTGTTATAAGAAACAGTTGATAGGTGATGGTTAATAAATTGGTTATTGTTTTTACTCAAGGTTATAAAAGGAATGTACTTGATAAATAAAATTAAAGATATATCATAAAGATGTCAAAATAAAATATTTTTACCAATTTAAGAATAAAATATGTTTATGAATGTATAAAATAAAACTTTATATACTTATCTAAAGATATATTTACAAGTCATGAAAAATTATCTTTATATAAAATCCTTAAAAATATATGCATTTTAATATAACCTAAAATCCATGATAATAATCTACTTTTACCCTAAATATAATATTAAACAAAATAATTTATTTTTAACTATATTAAACCAACAAAAACGATTAAACACTTTGATAAGCTTATCTTAATTAATTAATTTTCAAAAAATTGTTACAAGGTTATTTGTTGTATATTTACCTAAAAAATAATGTAAAAATATTTTAACTACATACATATCCACTATCATCTTTTCATTTAAATACATATATAGGTGAAACTTTTTAAATTATTTAGATGTTTAAAAAAATTATAAAAATTTTTACAATTAAAGTTTATATATTTAATGATTCAGAAGATGTTTTTTACATACAATGACCTTAGCAATTAATTTTTATAATATCATTGATGTTGGTTGTTTCAATTTATATTTATTTATCAATTCAACTTTCTTTTTTCTCTTTTCAAATACTGTTAAAATTATGTGTCTATTTATGTATTAAAATTTTCTTTTATTGTTTCAAAGAAAAGATAAGATGATTGTAAAGAAACATTTTAAAAAATAATAATAAAAATGATAGGTAATTATTGAAAAAGAAATGTCAATATAATTTTATTCCTTATTAAGTAAAAATCTTAAATTACATCGAATCACAATTTCAAATCTTTTTAGTGTATGGTATGTTATCTTTCAACAAAGGCGCATTTCCGCTTTTAATATATGTCATTCATTTATTTTTTTTTTTGGCATAATAATAATCAAAACAATTATTATAAATATACCATTTAATAAGAAATGAAAATACATCTACATTCATGAAAAGAGGAACAAAAATGATTGATCATTTAATTTAGGCAAAAACAATTGACTTCGGCATCTTCCCTTTGATGAGGATGTTTATTAATTCAATATGAGCTACCAATATATAGGAACAATCAAATTTAAGTGCCATTATTAACCACCTTATTGACCTCTGTTATCTTATTTCTTTATTATAAAAGGATTTTAACTGCTAATCGAGTTATATTGTTTATATTATATTCCTAAAAAGAGAGAGGTTCTTTTTAATGAGATAACAAGAGATTTAACATATTAATAGAATTTATCTTTATATGATATATGCCGATGAATGTTTATATTGTTGTATTAGAAGAAGATTTAAGAGTCAAAACCTATGATAAAAGTGTTTTTAAGGATAATAAAAGTGTGAAGATTAGAAGTAAAAAAACAAACAGAAGCGGCATAAAGTTTCTTTTTGATATTAGGTTAATATCTTCTTTGATTGTTATATTGAAGTTCAATACTTGTGAAAAAGTTCATGATATTATTGAATTATGATTTATATGTGTAAAACAGATATCTGTACCTAAATTTAGAATTTATACATTACAGTATAAAAAAGGAAATAAAGATAAAATCAAAAAATTATGTAATTATTTCTTTTAATAGACATATGTTCAATCTTTTTTAAATATAAAAATAAATCATTCCACTCTCAATTATCCTTGTATATACAGTAAATGTAATTACTATTCAAGGAACAAATCTTTAACCAGATGAAAATGTTACTATAATTTTTGATTAAAAATTTATTTTTATGATTTCCCTATTGTTATCACATAATAAAAAATATCATAGAAAAGCATTATAGAAAAATATACTGCTGTTTTTATAATACCTATTAACTATTGTAAATCACACCAATAATAAGAAGCGATAATTGGATTATAAAAATGTTAATATATGTATATTATTTTTATTACCTTAAAAGTTGTATCCATGCAATTGATTGCGTATATTTTTTATGGTGTTGGTAATTATTTTATGGATATCTATTAATTAGAGGAAAAAAAGAATAAAAACAATTCGATTGTAGATAATTTAAATTAGATAAAAATAACTAATACAATTCAATCATCCATGAATAGTTAATTTATCATATTTATAAAAACAACATAGACTAATCAGAAGCGGAGAGTCCTTTTGTAGATTTTGAATTTATAATGAATGGTTTTTGATATGGATGTTTCCTTCCACAAAAAAGATATAGTAAACCAATCAAAAATTATTATAATGTATATTTTTAATCCTTTTCCTTTTAATAAATAAATATAATATAATAACTATAAAGAAGCTTCAAATCCTTAATGACAGAAGGCCTTATGCCATGAAATTACAAAAAGAGAATATATCTACTGATATATAAAACAAATAACATAAAAATGTTCATTCTAGCTATTAGTTTAAAAAGGAGATAAATTAGGGTACACAAAATTATTAATGAAAATTGAGATAATAATATTTATTAATTAGTACAAATTATTTTTTAATTTTAATAAAATCTTTTCCTAATCTATTTTTCTTTAACATTGTTTATTAAATTAAAGTTTATGATTGATGATTTCTTAATATTTGTACAAGATCATTTTACACATGTTTATCTTTTTTATTTACTAAAATATATAGATCCTACTTGTTGAGAGAATTATCATAATCTTACCTCATTTGTATAAGTGTGTGCTTATCGTCTGTCAATACATGATGCAGTTAAATGATTAAATAAAATTTTTATATGTTAAATACCAATCACATTAAAATTTTATGTAATCAAATAAACATTTTAAAAAGTTTTAATATTATTATCATTTTCACACCTGGATCTAAACATTATTAAATATACAACACTAACGATTGAAAGAATTGGCAATAATTATCAAAAAATAAACAATTAATTCAACTTCCTTTATCAATAGTAATTATATTATTATCCTATCGTTTCTAATTTTTTTTAACAATAAAAACAAGTTTAACTAATCACATACTTAATAAATCTTAAGAACACTATCATTATCCTATTCTTGAACTTTAAATGAATGGTAAAACTTTTCTCTCATTTTCACCTTACAATAACTGAAAACAATTACTATATTAAGAGTTTTTCATAAGAGGGTTAAAACAAATTGTTTTAAACAATTACACTAATCCTTATTATGAGTGATTTTATATAATAAAAACAATCATACACATAATGATAATTGTTTAACCATAATATAAGAAAGAGACAGATTGGTAGTAGATACTCTCAACTATAAGAATTATCTAATATAGATAAATTATGCTAAAACTTTTTAGTATAACCAATTATTTTTTAAAAGTATACTTCAAATATTATTAAGCACATTCTGATGGAGATAATTATTATTAAAGAGGTTATCCTAAAATAAAGTAAAGTATGATTGATCAACATACTAGTAATATTTAAGATGGAAAAACATATAACATATCATACCTAATTAACAAAATAGATAAAAAAAAAA